>JASEVX010000005.1:63065148-63113642 GCA_031761405.1 Serripes groenlandicus | reverse complement strand
ATAAACTGGGCTCTCATGTATATATAGCTACTGTATACATTTTAAAGGGCCATAATCCCGTCATGCATGATATCTAGCTACTGAATGAGTTTGGTAAACTTCGGATAATAAATGATGACTTTAACTTGTTCACAAGGTCAATTATAACAATTTTGCCAATTTTGAAGGGCCATAATCTCGTCATGCATGAACGGATCTGGTTGGTTCTCGAAAGGAACCGAGCTCTCGTGGATATCTAGCTACTGACATCAGAAGACTGTATCGTGTTCAAAAGAAATTATGGACAGACGACGGACGACAGACGACGGACGACAGACGACGGACGAAGCGCGACGGACGAAGGGCGATCGCAAAAGCTCACCTGGCCATTACTTGACAGGTGAGCTAAAAAGGACTAAACAACATTAAGTATATTACCTGTACGTGGTAAATGTTAGATTCCTTGTTGGTTATTAAAAAATAAATACCGCGCTTGATTTTGCTGTTGTTGTTTATACAACAAATCGGTTTTGGTTTTATTAGATAATCAAAAATAACTTTGATTTTTTAGCTTGACGTCCTCTCTCTCTCTCTCTCTCTCTCTCTCTCGCTCTCTCTCTCTCTCTCTCTCTCTCTCTCTCTCTCTCTCTCTCTCTCTCTCTCTCTCTCTCTCTCTCTCTCTCTCTCTCTCTATCTCTCTCTCTTTCTCTCTTTCTAAATATCTAGATCTTACAAGCTTTAAATATAACTTGTATAACTTTTACGAATTGCATAACCACTGTAGCAATTATAATTTATTAGATTGAACATATGGAACATTAAAGTTCGTTAATATTAGTCTAAACCAAACACGTCTAAAAAAAAATCGGATGCGGGATTTTGGAACTTGTTTTGTTAAAATTAAGACAAAATTATGGCAGTACTACTTGAGACATCAGTCGGGAACATCACTATAGACCTTCTAACAGACGAGCGACCGAAGTGTATGTGCGTTTCATAAATATCCTAATTGTTCATTTGTGCTTTCCATTAAAAGGGTTGGAGGTTTCAGCCAACATTCTTTTCAACGTTTGACAAAAGTCATTGTGACAAGCTGAAGCATCATTCGTCTTCCTACTTAGGTGAACTGGCCGCCGTGATATGACGGAAAATTGTTGAAAACGGCGTTAAACCCCAATCAATTACCAGTACAGGTCATCTCAAGCAACATTTTAGCTGTCAAATATTCTGCTGTTACCGTACAAGTTGAATTTTATCTGACAGCAGATTTGTATTGATAGATTTCCGATTTAATCACGAGCATTTTCGGGAATGGCTAAATTGTACGAACATAAGTTTGAGGAAACCTTTAGACTCAGTCATGGAAACAAAATGGCTATCCGCTTATGGTAACTTAACTAGCTATTCTATTATCGCTTCAGTCAAGTTCAGTGTAAACATGCAAAGACAACTGAGAATAATTTGTTACATTTCCAGGGTTGTCAAAATGTTTTGTTGTAACAGATCAAATGAGAAAAGTAACCGATCAGGCTTGGGGTCAGGTCAAGGGCAAATTCCTGGTAGGTGGCCCAGAGGAGCAGTGATTTTTACAGATAATTTTGATAGGCAATCGGTTAATTTTGAAAACCCTGCATTTCAATAGATGCATGTATTTGTCTTTCATAAAATGTCAAAATAAATAACTTACATAATAAAGATCGCTAGCTGTTCCCACGAAAACACATGTACAGTGCCCCAGATAATTATTTTAACTTGGGAGTAGTTTACCCCCAGTTTTTAGAGCTTGGGGGTAAATGACCAAAATTTGAAAATTTATAGGGTAGTGACAAAGAAAATGTACAATAAACAACAGTGTATATTTAACTGGTACACAATCTTTTGTATTATATCTATGATATCAACCAATAACAAATCATTAACACGATTTCAGTTTCTTTACAGTCCTACAACATAATGATACAAATACATCAATATATATTTCATCTGACAATAGTCACAAGTTTTATTTTTGACTGTACAGTATGTAGCCTCAGTGATTTATAAACACATGTCATTACTGTCCTAGCTTAACCCTTTCCTTCATGCAACAATTCTGCAGCAGACGACTTTGAACATGTTTTGTCAAAAAATAGAAAATATCTATAATTAAATGGATAACCTATGACTAAAAGTGGAAAACATTGTGTCAAAAGAAGAAATTGTATGTTTTGTGCAATTTCTTCTTTTGTCACTACGTTTTCAAAAAGCCACTGCTGCCTGGGAAGACTTATTTGTATCCCAGCTGCTGCAGAGGCGTCATAAAGTGTCTATATGAGGGAAAGGGTTAAAAAACCCAGTCAAACCTGTCCATTGCCTCAGTATATTTTAATTGGGGGAAAGCGAAACATGACGCATTTAAATATTTAAGCTATAAATACAGTGACTTTAGAAAAAAAAGAACACTATAAAGGACATTTCTCAAGATGCGTTTTATATTTAGACCAGTTCCAATTTATTTTATTTCCACATGTATATTAAAGCCTTACCTATCAAGGGCCGATTTCTGGATATTCTTTGCGCCGTCATTGGCCCACACATTCGTACCATTGTGTTTCTTACACACATTATATTTAAATACAGTTTCTTCGTCCTCGAAAAGAATATCCAGCCAAGGGTACGAAAAAACTTTCAAGTTTTGTCTGTTTCGACATTTTTGTTTTTATCTTAATCATGTAAGCGCTTGCATTTTTAAACGCGATTTTAGGTACTTGGCAAGCGTTTAAGTGGAAAGATGAATTGAATAGAATGGGAGACATCGGTCAGTTATCTCCCTTTAATACTCTCTACATCTAGCTAGGTCATATCATTTGGTTTCCTCTGCTTTTATCATTGGTTTCTTTGCACTGGATGGTGCACTTATAAATTGCATTTTCTTGGCCAACTGTTATTAGATTGATTAGTAATTCCACATTTGTTTTCTATAAACACTGCTTTGTAAATTTTCTCTTTTGAATCATCACTTAAATTAATACATTTATGATTAATGTGTACAGAGTAATTGCAATATCTCATTGCAAAATAGAGATAAAAACAAAGGATTCCAACTAAAAGGACCTACCAACCATTTGGTCTTCCTTGGTCTTTATCTGTCAAGGGAGATAATATAATTATCACTAACGTCCCTCGATGAAAAAGTAGACTGGTATACTGTTCCATTATCGAAGAATTACTGCGCATTTTGGGTAAAATAGTTACATTGTCGCAAACCGTTTAGCGGATGTTTATATCAAAATGAAAGTAGGTAATTTCAGCATTGACACATTTTAGTTTACGCTGTTTTATTTGATCTTATGCGTATTTATCAAAGTACTTGCGTTTTAAGTACGCTTATAAAATAAATCTCTTGCGTATCTTAACATATTTGTAGCGTCAATGACGCAGATACGCATCTTATCTGGGGCACTGGTCAATAGATTCTTAATTTTCCCAAAAAGGTGAGACCCCAACTGCCAATCCAGGGTTTCCTCTGTAATTCGCCAACTTCGCCAATTTGCCAACAAATAAAAGTATTGGCCAAAAAAGTATTTGCCGTTAACAGTTGTTTTTTATACACAAAAATTCCCTTTACTTAACATCTCGATCTGGCTTAAAATCCGTAAAACACAGTACACAATAACTCTTGTCATGTTAGTATAGGGGTAATTAACAGCGGTATGTTTTATCACCTACTAGTAAATCAATAAACAACAGGGGTACTTGGAAGTTTAATAATTGAATGAAACACCGACACACGCTGACAATTGTTTACAGTTTGCACCTTTGATATTATTAAATTAATAATATAAAAGGCGCAAACTGTAAACAATCATCAGCTTCCACCCGATTCAGATCAGTTGATCATATTTTCAAGTTTAATTTTCCAGACAATCCTTGATTTTTTTTTAGCTCACCTGAGCTTTGCTCAAGGTGAGTTATTGTGATCGCCTTTTGTCCGTCGTCCGTAGTGCGTCAACTTCTTCTCCTCAGTAACCAGTGGTCAATTGGGATGAAACTTCAAAGAAAGCATCCTCTCAATGACCTCACCAGATTTGCATCAAATTGTTGGGATCCTGACAGGGCCTGCTCTGGGTTGAATTTTTCTTTTGCCACCACTTTCGCCACATTGAAATAAAGTTCGCCACTTTTAAATTTTAGGAGCCACTTTTAATTTTTAGGAGCCATTCATTTTCGCCAATCTCATCAATGGGTCCAATAATTATTTGTACTCGCCCATAATTAAATTTTAGATTTTTCCCAATCAAAAATGACAAACTTACATTGTCATTAAATCATGAAAGGCCTACGTTGATCATCGAAACTTGCTTCAAAAAGCGTGTTGATATATTTAATGCATCTATAATTGCCAATTATTGCCAATTATCATATGTACAGCCTTTAATGTATCAATATCGAGTTGTTGGTCAGTCGGATTAAAAGGCTGAATTAACACTTCACAACAATAACACAAGTGTGAAATACACAAGCTGTCAAAATGATAAAAACGGGTGTCGTAAAAATGTCGTAAAGTGGTCACTGGTTCCCGACATTGAATCAAATGGCAGTGCATTATCTTAGATTAACGGAAACAGTCACTGTATGTCGTAAACTGATATCCAAAACAGGTAAATGTTGATGATAAAAACCTTTCGCCACTTACATTCGCCACTCATGAATTAACTTCGCCACTTTAAAATAATCTTCGCATTTGGCGAAAGTGGCGAACGACAGCGCGGGCCCTGGATCCATGCAGAATTCTGGTTTCCATGACAACGAAATGAAAAAAACTTCAAAATTTTTCTTCTCCCAAACTGGTTGGCAGATTTTCAAATACTTTTGTAGAAATGTTCCTTGGATGACCCTCTATCAGATTCCTTCAAGCCATGTTGATTGGTCGAAAAACATGGCCGCCAGGAGGGCGGGGCTATTTTGCCTTATATGGCTATAGTGAAAACTTAAACAATCTTCTCCTCTGAAAGTGTCAGGCCAATTTTCAAATAATGTTGTAGAAATGTTCCTTGGATGACCCTCTATCAGATTCCTTCAAGCCATGTTGATTGGTCTAAAAAAAATGGCAGCCAGGGGGCAGGGCTATTTTGCCTTATATGACTATAGTGAAAACTTAAAAAAATCTTCTCCTCCGAAAGTGTCAGGCCGATTTTCAAATATTTTTGTAGAAATGTTTCTTAAGTGACCAACTTTCAGATTCCTTTAAGCCATGTTGATTGGTCAAAAAACATGACCGCCAGTGGGCAGGGATATTTTGCATTATAATATGGCTATAGTGAAAACTTAAAAAATCTTCTCCTCCAAAAGTGTCAGGCAGATTTTCAAATAATTTTGTAGAAATGTTTCTTAAGTGACCCACTTTCAGATTCCAAGTTGATTGGTTGGAAACTATAGCCGCCAGGGGGCTAAAAGTGAAGAAAAAAAAAAAATCAAGTGAGCGATCCAGGGCCATCATGGCCCTCTTGTTTGTTTTATTTGTTTAAATTATGTTTTCTGATTGATCAGTTACTCAGTAAACATTTTTATGAAAATAAAAATTGAATATCTAATATCAACGAAGCGCATGCACGAAACGACGAGAACAGAGGATAATTACATGCAAATCATTCATATGAGTATGAGCCTCCTAGGATGACTTGTGCTTTCAAAAGAAAAATCTGTCATCAGAAATCAAAAAGAACAAATCTTCCACAGCACTGGGTAAAATTCATATGGTTTGAGAAATAAAGGTATTTCAATCATTTGACAAACTAAGCAAAACTGGAGTCTTTATAATCGTTAAAACTACGAACTGGTTCTTTTACTTAAAGGGATTTGGGGAAAATCCTTAATTCATTTATGATACATCCACCTCTTTACCACCATTATTAGAGAATTTAGACACTTCTACAGACACATTAGTCATTGGCAATGTCCTAAATTCTTTCTTTGCCATTCAATCCTTACATGAATGAATTTGCAAAGTTCCCAAAAGTTGTCGGTCTAACGGTCTTGACTTGCAAATTTGACCTTGTCCGACGATTGCTCACCAGAAATTGGACTGCCTGTTTTCATTGGACGCTTTTGAAATTATTTATAACTTGTTTCGTCTGCACAAAAAACGTGAAAGGTCAAATGATTCCAAATATAAATTGTCAATAGTTAGACCCCTCTAGGCGACAAATGCGCAACTGGTTATCGGATTTATACCACCGCATTAATGAAAATGGGTACCATTAGTTCTAACTTCTATAAATAGATACTGAAATACAGCCACTTTGTCAAAAATCAATATATTAGTAGTGCGTTTAACCCTTTCTCTCGTATACACGCTTTCTGACGCCTGTGCAGCAGACGGCTTTTTCCTAACGAACAATTCCTCCTTTTGTCACCAAGTTTCAACTCTATTCATTTAAAGGGATTTTCTGTGCTTTGGCCTAGACGTTTTCAAACTGGTCTGCTGCAGATTTGTTGTATGTGGGAAAAGGTTAAACATTTTGCAAAGACAAATTATGAGTTCATATAAGATAAGGAGCATGCCTTGCAATATCACAAGTGCAGGACTTTGGTTGTGAGAAGGTGAAACTTAAAACAGTGTTTTCTCCAGAGCGCGTTGTCTGCGTTTTTGACTCAATTAAGTTTACATTGACGGATAGAAATTGCAAATCTGCGTCTTTTATGACGGACTGAAAATTAAAAACAAATTCAGTCAGTTGTTAATGATCAGATTCAAGGGCAAATTACTTTAAAATTGATGGACACAAGTTTCCTTTCAAACTTCAGCTTCAAATCATACGAAATCAACAATGAATCTGATATATAAAAAATATCTTTTTAACCCTTTCCCTCATATAGACGCTTTCTGACGCCTCTGCAGCAGGCGGCTTTTTGAACACATAGTTCATAGTTCACATTGTGCAATTTCTCCTTTTGCCACAATGTTTTCCACTTTTTGACATAGGTTATCCATTCAATTATAGAGATTTTCCATCTTTTGACAAATACGTTCAAAGTCGTCTGCTGCAGAATTGTCGTATGAGGGAAAGGGATAAAAGAACACACTGATCACATGATCAGCATAGATGACGTGAGCTATTAATAAACGGCCAATCATTGCACCGTTCATTATCGAAACCTTGCGATTTGATTTATGGTATGTAGTTTGGCCAACGGCTGCAAACTCAAAGGCAAAAGGAGAAATTGCTTGTTTAAGGCAATTTCTCCTTTTCACAAAATATTAAAAAGTCGTCTGCTGGGGGGACATCTGTAAGCGTCTCCATTAGGAAAACGATTTAAAAATGTATGGGTCATGACAAGTCTTCATTTTGCATATCTTTTGATCAACCCTTTCCCTAATATAGATGCTTTCTGACGCCTCTGCAGTAGAGGGCTTTTTGAAAACATGGCAGCAAAAGAAGAAATTGCTCAAAACAAGCAATTTCTCCTTTTGTCGCTGACAACTATTCAATCAATTATTGTTCTATCATTGAACCCTTTCCCTCATATAGATGCTTTCTGACGCCTCTGCAGCAGACGGCTTTTTGAAAACATAGTGACAAAAGAAGAAATTGCACAAAACGTGCAATTTCTCCTTTTGCCACAATGTTTTCCACTTTTAGTCATAGGTTATCCATTCAATTATGGAGATTTTCTAAGTTTTGACAAAATACGTTCAAAGTCGTCTGCTGCAGAATTGTCGTATGAGGGAAAGGGTTAAAGGAATTTACTGTGCCTTTGCCTATACATTTTCAAAGGCGTCTGCTGCAGATTTGTTGTACGTGGGAAAGGGTTAAATTACTTCTTACTATTTATGAACATCTTAATTCTTATAATACCATGGTACTTAGGTTAGTTTTACATGGGGAAAACCTTCTATGCCAAACTTGACTACTTCCAAGACTTTGATTTGCAACTTCTATTGCTTCAGATAAATTATAAGAAGGTGTAAATATTTGATCATAGGTAGATTGAATTCAATTTGTATAAACAGTATCTATTCACAATACCCTGTTTTAGGTTGACCTTTACTCAGTTTAATCCTTTCCAACTTGCAGATGCATTTTAATGGGTCTCCAGCTTGCTCAATTTGCCTCATGAATTGATTCTTCTTTGTTCACAATGCTTTCAACTCTGTTAACTCTTTCCCTCATACGACAATTCTGCAGCAAACGACTTTGAACACATTTTATCAAAAAATAGAAAATCTCTATAATTGAATAGATAACCTATTACTTTCAGTGGAAAACGATGTGGCATAAGGAGAAATTGCTCAAAACGAGCAATTTCTCCTTTTGCAACAATGTTTTGAGCAATTTCTTCTTTTGTCACTATGTTTTCAAAAAGCTATCTGCTGCAGAGGCATCAGAAAGCGTCTAATATGAGGGAAAGGGTTAAAAAAGTATGTCATAAATTGACCTTAGTTTTCAACGTCATCTTCTGTGTTGTGGGAAATGGTTGATTTGCCCAAAGTCTGATCAACACTTATTGTCCCCCGCTTTAGCGAAAGCGTGGGGACTATTATTTCTCATTCGTCAGTCCGTCCGTCAGTCAGTCCGTCCCTCCGTCACGCTGTCACAAAAACTTTAACCTTGGTCATAACTTCTGAACCGTAATAGGTACTGCTTTCATATTTCACATGTGCATTCCTTGTGACAACCCCTTTCCATCAATACCAATTTTTTTGACATTGTGACCTTGACCCTGGCGGGGGACCAGAATTCTCTGAATTTGCTTGTTTTTCTAAAATCTCAAAGAAACATTTTTAACTTTTTACTATAATAACGGTTTTTAGATAATCTTCATTTTATTTTTCAGGTTGTAAAAACTTCCTGAAATTATGCAAAATCAAGTATTACAACTTCTGTTTGTTCCATTCGGTACAGGTATGTATAAAGATTTATATATAAGCAAATAAAGTTCAAACATTTGAGGAGAAACAACTTTGATATTATTTTACAGGCAAGTTCCTCCAGTGACCTTCAACAAGAGTCCTTAATTTCATTTTGATTGGTAAAATACCTTGGCCACCAGGGGATGGAACTATTTTGTCTCATAGCCATTAGGACTACCGTGAACATTTTAAAAACCTATTTTTAACTGACCTGATCTTGAATTGGTAAATGTGAGTTATTATACCCCCAAAAAACAAAGTTCAAAGAAACTTGGCACAAACTTTCACCATGATGAGGCGGCGTGTCGTGCACAAGACCCAGGCCTGTACCTTAAAGGTCAAACTTCAAAATGAGTACTGTTTGAAAAGACTTCCTTGTCCGGCCCGCATCTTAACCATGCATCTTAGGATTGTCAAGTTACTGGACACACAGGATCACCATGATGAGGTGGCTTGTACCTCAAAGGTCAAGGTGACACTCAGAGGTCAAACGTCAAAATGAGTACTGTTTGATAGGACTACCTTGTCCAGTCCGAAACTAGACCATGCATCATATTATTCTTAAGTTACTGGGCACACATGTTCACCATGATGAGGTGGCTTGTACCTCAAAGGTCAAGGTCATGGTCAAAGGTCAAAATGAGTAATGTTTGATAGGACTCTCTATCGGTCGGTCGATCGAAAGCCATATTTTGAGTCAAGGTGCTGTTTTGGGGGTATTTATCATCTTCAGTGATAGTTCTAGTTGCAATTGCCCTCTGTCTTTCATAAGTCATCGATCAACATCTTCTCCTTTGAAACCAGTTGGTCAATTGAGATGAAACTCTCCAGCAAGTATCTGCACAGACCCAAAAAGAAAGGAATTTCGGGGAGGAGATTGAAATTCCTTTCTTTTTGGGTATGTGCAGAATTTTGGTTTCCATGGCGACAAAGGGAAAAACCTATAAAATTCTTCTCCCAAACTGGTTGTATGACTTTGAGTTTTGTAGAATTGTTCATTGGGTGTCCCTTAATCAAATTCATTCAAGCCATGTTGATTGGTAAAATAAATGGTAGGCAAGGCAGGCTTTTTTTTTACCTTATATGGCTTTACTTGTTTGACCCTTAAACAATGATAATTGATATTACCCCCTCTCCCTCCTGAATCCACCCCCCAAAAAAAACCATGGTAGCTTTGCCTAATATGGCATTAATGAAAACTTTAAAAGTCTTCTCCTCTGATACAATTAAACACTTTTAAATTCTTCTAGTACCAAAGTACTGGCTCTATTTGAAAATAATTTGGCACTTGTAAGTGTTCTTTTGATCATTCTGTACTAAGTATGTTCAAATCATTGAGATCCTTTGACAAAAAATGGCCATTAGGGGGATAGCAGAGCTTGTTTTCTTTAAATGTAAAGAGTAAGAACAATAAAAACTATTAAAGTTTGAATTAAATCAGGTAAGCTATGAAGGGCCTTTTTAGCTCACTGTACACGAAATGCTCAAGGTGAGCTATTGTGTTCACATTTTGTCTGGCATCCGGCCATCCTGCGTTGTCTGTTGTGTGTCGTCAGCAATTGCCTTGTTAACTCCATCAACCATATGAGGTCAAAAACTTGGTCACTAGGTTAAATTGAAGAAAAATCTTGTTAACACTCTAGAGGCCGCAGAATTCGCTTCAGCAGTTTGAAATTTTGTCAAAATGTTTGTCTTAATGATATGTAGGCCAAATTGAAGGGAAATCTTGTTATCACTCTGGAAGCTGCATTTTTAACTTGATCATGTTGAAACTTTATCAGAATGTTTGTCTTGATGATATGTAGACCAAGTTCAAATATTGGTCATGTCTGTTTATAAATCACTAAGCCAAATTGAATGAAAATCTTGTTAACACTGTAGAAGCCTTTTTTTTTGCTTCAGCATCTTAAAATTTGGTCAGAATGTTTATCTTATTAATATCTAGGCCAAGTTTGGATATGGGTCACTAGGCCAAATTGAGGGAAAATATTGTAAAAACTCAGGAGGCCGCATTTTAACTTTGAGCAAGTTGAAACTTTGTCAGAATGTTTGTCTTGATGGTATCAAGTCCATGTTCGAATATGGGTCATATCAGGTAAAAAAAAAAATGGTCACTATAGCAACGTTGTAGAGTATTTGCAAAAAGGTGTAAGGTTCCAGCCTGGATCAGGTAAGATCATTTTGAACTGTTACACACACATCAACAATCAAAAAAAATTAAGATACAAATAAAACAGGTTTTGGGAGTCATGCATGTTAAATTTTATTTTTATTTTTTATACAATTTCCTGTGCATCATTTGTGTTGAGCTTAATGTTCAAGTTATGATTTTTATACCCCCCTTCAAAGAAGAGGGGGTATATTGCTTCGCACACGTTGGTCGGTCGGTCTGTTGGTAGACCAAAGCTTGTCCGAGTGATAACTCAATAATGCCTGGAACTATGGTCCTCAAACTTGACTTGGAGGTTGGGTCTGACCAGTAGATGACCCATATTGATTTTGAGGTCATCCAGTAAAATGTCAAGGTGACCTTGAGCGCGAAAAGCTTGTCCAAGTGATAACTCAACATTGCCTGTACCCATGGCCCTCAAACTTAACATGGAGGCTGGGGGTGACCAGTAGATGACCCCTATTGTGAGGTCATCAGGTGACAGGTCACAGTGACATTGAATGCGAAAAAGCATGTCCGAGTGATAACTCAACATTGCCTGCACCCATGGCCCTCACACTTGACATGGAGGCTGGAAGCGACCAATAGATGACCCCTTTTGATTTTGAGGTCGTTTCCATAATGTTTGACAAACATCTCTTGTTTGTAATTTAATGTTGCTGGTACACAACAGAATTGCATCCTTGAGACAATTCTCTTGAGGACACAAAACACATTTTGTTGTTTTAGACCAGTTTACTGGGCCTAAAGATTTTATGAAGGCCTTTTGTGATGTCTCCTTTATTTTTTAGAGAAACTTGGTAGCACAGACGGGAGACCCTACAGGCAGTGGAAAAGGAGGCGAATCTGTCAATGGGTAGGAATGGTTTCTGTCATAAGACAAAATCAATATTACTTAACCCTCTGCCACATGCAACAAATCTGCAGCAGACGACTGGGTAAAAACTCCAGGCAAAAATGTGAGGAAAAAACGTAAAATTACTGAATAGAGTTGACAACTAAGTGGCAAAGGAGCTTGTCAGAATGTTTTCCTTAGAAAAGGCCCTTATATAGACACTTTCTGATGCCTCTGCAGCAGACGGCTTTTTGAAAACATAGTAACAAAAGAAGAAATTGCACAAAACGTGCAATTTCTCCTTTTGTCACAATGTTTTCCACTTTTAGTCATAGGTTATCCATTCAATTATAGAGATTTTCCATTATTTGACAAAATATGTTCAAAGTCGTCTGCTGCAGAATTGTCGTATGAGGGAAAGGGTTAAAAATGGCCCTTATATAACTAAACGCGGTACTCATGAAAACGGAACAAAACACCTTACTGTTACAAACGAACGTTATTTGTTACTTTGTCACAATGTGTCACTGCTTAGCATAAATATGAACTTTTAACCATTTCCCACATACAATAATTCTTCAATAGAGGACTTTGATGTCTATGCAGAAATTGTACAAATGAATATATGATTAACCCTTTCCCTCATATAGACGCTTTCTGACACCTCTGCAGCAGACGGCTTTTTGAAAACATAGTGACAAAAGAAGAAATTGCACAAAACGTGCAATTTCTCCTTTTGCCACAATGTTTTCCACTTTTTGTCATAGGTTATCCATTCAATCTATATAGAGATTTTCAATGTTTTGACAAAATACGTTCAAAGTCGTCTGCTGCAGAATTGTCGTATGAGGGAAAGGGTTAAGGCATTGAGTTGAAAAATGTGGCAAAAGGAGAAATTGCACAATCATGAGTAATTTCTATTTTTTTTTTAAAAAGTTGTCTGCTATGCTACAGATGGAAGAAAATCCATCTGAAAGTTGGAAAGGGGTTTCTTTGATATATTTCAGCATTTTGTGCTACAGATGGAAGAAAATCCATCTGAAAGTTGGAAAGGGGTTTCTTTGATATATTTCAGCATTTTGTATGGAGAACAAGCTAAATATTTTGACATGGAGGTCTCCCCGCGTATCAAACATCGGGAAGTAGGAACCGTTTCCATGGTCAACAATGCTGGTAACATGCATGGCTCACAGGTAAGTAAGTTTAACACTCTCTACACACACTTTCTGACGCCTCTCCAGCATAATGAGCAATTACTTCATTTGCCACAATGTTTGCAACTCTATTTAATTTAACTCTCATTTATGGAAAAATTTAATGTTAGAAATGGTTGATTTTAACTAATATTCATTCTTAACACTCTATTTTCCTTTTATTTATGTTTTTACAACCTAAATAATTTCACTAATTCTCAATGTCTTTAATAGATGTTCCACCATAATCCATAACTTTAACCCTTTACCTCATACGACAATTCTGCAGCAGACGACTTTGAACATACGTTGTCAAAAAATAGAAAATATCTATAATTGAATGGATAACCTATGACTAAAAGTGGAAAACATTGTGGCAAAAGGAGAAATTGCTCGTTTTGAGCAATTTCTTCTTTTGTCACTATGTTTTCAAAAAGCTGTCTGCTGCAGAGGCGTCAGAAAGCCTTAATCAAGTGTATGGAGAACTCCCAAATTGTGATCCTTATCTCATGGGAATCAAACCTGGAACTTCTTGATCACGCTGCCTCCGTGTCCTTTCTCCAACTGAAAGTGCTAAAAGATATCTTTCGCTTCTAAACCCTTAGTCAATTGCAGAAGCATTTTGACACATCTGCATCAGACAACATTTGAAAACATTGTTGCAACAATGTTTTTTTAATTATTCAATAATAACACTTTTATTATAACAGATTTTTAGCTAAACCTATGCAAGGTGCAAGGTGAGCTATTGTGATCACATTTTGTCCGGCGTCTCGTGCGTCATCCTTCGTCAACATTTGCGCTTGTTAACACTCTACAGGCTACATTTTGCATTCAATCTCATGAAAGTTTATCAGAACATTCATCTCCATCAAATCTTGGACAAGTTCGAAACTGGGCCATATGAGGTCAAAAGGTCAAATTCTTGTTAACTCTGTAGAAGTCGAATTTCCAGCGGCTTGAAATTTGGTCAGAATGTTGAGTTGAATGATATCTAGGCCAAGTTTGAATATGGGTCATGCCGAGTCAAAAACTAGGTCACTAGGCCAAATTGAAGGGTAATCTTGTTAACACTCTAGAGGCTACAGCAGCTTGATATATGATGAGAATGTTTATCTAAATGATATCTAAGCCAAGTTTGAATATGGGTCATGTAGGGTCAAAATCTAGGTCACTAGGCCAAGTTGAAGGAAAATCTTGTTAACACTTTGGATGCCGCATTTTTTGCTTCAGCAGCTTGAAATTTGGTCAGAATGTTTGTCTAAATTATATCTAGGTCAAGTTCGAATATGGGTCATATTGGGTCAGAAACAAGGTCAATAAAAGAAAATACATTTTTACTTTGAGCAAGTTGAAACTTTGTCAGAATGTTGTCTTGATGCTATCTAGTCCATGTTGGAATATGGGTCATATCAGGTAAAAACATATAGATCACTAGGCTAAATGAAGGAAATTCTTGTTAACAGTGTGGAGGTTGCATTCAAAATTATTGTCATGATGTGTTTTGCCTTGCTGTACATTGTATAATAAAGGTGAGCGAACTAGGGCCATCATGGCCGTCTTGTTTTGTATTTTTGCCAAAAAAAACTGTAGCATATCGACAAATTGAAATTTATAATTTGCCAATTAGTTTGGACCCCTGAAGGTTGGGTTAATGACAGTCCTCATTTTATACTGAACACTTGCCAACAAACAGGTGATTTCTGACACCTGCAGCAAACAAATTTTGATAACATTATGGCAAAAGAAGAAAGAAAAAGAAAAAGAGTTTCGGCATTGATTTCAAAGTCGTCGGTTTCAGATTTGTTGTATGTGGAAATGTTTAAACCTTTTCCTTTATATAGATGCTTTCTGACACCTCTGCAACAGACAGCTTATTGAAAACATGGCGACAAAAGAAGAAATTGCTCAAAACAAGCAATTTCTCCTTTCGTCACCATATTTTCAACTCTTTTCAATTATTGTCCTTTCATTTAAAGGGATTTTCTGTGCTTTTGTGTAGACGTTTTCAAAGTTGTCTGTTTGAGACTTGTTGTGTGTGGGAATGTTTTAACCCTTTCCCTCATATTTTGTCAAAAAGTAGAAAATCTCTATAAATGAATGGATAACCTGTGACTAAAAGTGGAAAACATTGTGGCAAAAGGAGAAATTGCTTGTTTTGAGCAATGTCTGCTTTTGTCACTATATTTTCAAAAAGCTGTCTGCTGCAGAGGCGTCAAAGAGCGTCTATATGAGGGAAAGGGTTAACAATGAATACGTTGTGTACCTTCCTTTGTGACTTCCTTTCTTGGCTCTCAGGTGGGAAAGTCTCTACTATTGATCCACCATTGGTAATTAAACCCTTTCCCACATACAGCAGATCTGCAGCAGACGACTTTGAAACATACCTGAACATAATTGGAAACTCCCTTTAAATGAAAGTCCAATAATCAAATAGAGTTGAAAACATGGTGACAAAAGGAAAAATTGCTCGTTGTTCTTTGTCACCATGTTTTCGAAAAGCCGTCTGCTGCAGCGGCTACAGAAAGCATCCTTATGAATGAAAGGTTTAACCTGCATTATGACAAAAATACTGTTGAAAACAGTAATTAATGCAAAAAATTATAAGAAAGATACTGTCGAACAAATGCCAGTCATATCCTCCTTGCTTATACCCGTGTTGTTATGTTTTACACATCCAGTTCTTCATTACCCTTGGTGAGGACCTAGATTACCTAGATAATGTACACACAGTGTTTGGGGAAGTCTCTGAAGGAATGGATGTAATTATGAAGATCAATGAGGCATACTGTGATAAGGAACATAGACCTTATAAAGATATCAGGTTAGTTTGCAAAGACCATAGGTCCTATACAGATATCAGGTTAGTTTGCAAGGAACAAAGGCCCTTTAAAGATATCAGTTAAGTTTTCAAGGACCATAGGCTGTATGCAGATATCAGGTAAGTTTGCAAGGACCATAGGTCCTATACAGATATCAGGTTAGTTTGCAAGGAACAAAGGCCCTTTAAAGATATCAGTTATGTTTGCAAGGACCATAGGCTGTATACAGATATCAGGGAAGTTTACAAGGAACATATACCCTAAAATGATATCGGGTAAGTATACAAGGACCATAGGTCCTATACAGATACCAGGTTAGTTTGCAAGGAACATAAACCTTATAAAGATATCAGGTAAGTTTACAAGGAACAAAGGCCTTTTACAGATATCAGGTAACTTTACAAGGACCATATGCCTTATACAGATATCAGGTAAGTTTACAAGGACCATATGCCTTATACAGATACATTGTATCCGACAGGTAAGTTTACAAGGAACATAGGCCCTATAAAGATATAAGGTAAGTTTACATGGAACAGAGGCTTTATACAGATATCAGGAAAGTTTGCAAGGAACATAGGCCTTATAAAGCTATTAGGTAAGTTTACAAGGACCATAGACCCTATAAAAAAAATTGTGTATGTTCGCAAGGACTATAGGCATTATAGAAATATCAAGTGAATTGACAAGGAATGTAGACACTATAAAGATAAAAGGTGAGTTTGCAAGGTCCATAGGCCCTATAAAAAAGATTGTGTATGTTTGCAAGAACTATAGGCATTATAGAAAGATCAAGTGAATTTACAAGGAATGTAGGCACTATAAAGATAAAAGGTGAGTTTGCAAGGTCCATAGTCCCTATAAAAAAGATTGTGTATGTTTGCAAGAACTATAGGCATTATAGAAAGATCAAGTAAGTTTACAAGGAATGTAGGCACTAAAGATAAAAGGTGAGTTTGCAAGTTCCATAGGCCCTATAAAAAAGATTGTGTATGTTTGCAAGGACTATAGGCATTAAAGAAATATCAAGTGAATTGACAAGGAATGTAGACACTATAAAGATAAAAGGTGAGTTTGCAAGGTCCATAGGCCCTATAAAAAAGATTGTGTATGTTTGCAAGAACTATAGGCATTATAGAAAGATCAAGTGAATTTACAAGGAATGTAGGCACTATAAAGATAAAAGGTGAGTTTGCAAGGTCCATAGTCCCTATAAAAAAGATTGTGTATGTTTGCAAGAACTATAGGCATTATAGAAAGATCAAGTAAGTTTACAAGGAATGTAGGCACTAAAGATAAAAGGTGAGTTTGCAAGTTCCATAGGCCCTATAAAAAAGATTGTGTATGTTTGCAAGGACTATAGGCATTAAAGAAATATCAAGTGAGTTTGCAAAGAACATCAGCTTTATTGAGACTCAAAATTAACTTTAATTCTGTATAAGTTAAACAGAGTTGCATCCAGGCCGCACAAATCTTGCAATCAATACCTACACTCCTGAACAAATTTATTTCCATGGGGGACTACTATTCACGCTGAAATATGAAAAATCCCGCAATCAACCATATTTAATTCACAGCAAAACTAAATTGTATTGCAAATCGCCTATTTTCCACTAATTGTTAATCAATAAAAACATTCCAATCTATTTAGCGTGTACGCTGATCATCAACCCAGAATAGAAAATAAAAAAAGAAATAAGACGCACATGTCAATCACACTTCCACAGTTTTTGCCTAGAAGGAAAGTGCCATCGAAATTCCTCCGATGTAATTCACGGTGCTTGCATAACCTCAATAATCACCAAGAGGGGTATCTGATACTGATGTGTATAAGGCGCTATGTTGTGTATAGAAATTATTCTCTTGGATAATTAAGCAAGTTCCTTGCGCAGGTTATTTTCTAAAAAAAAGAATTACAGCTTTCTTACGGTACCAGTGTAATAGGTCTTGCACCTTTGAAAACAGCAGATTGTGACTTTAGCTGCCAAAACAAAATTGATATCAATTCCAGGAATCCGTTAGATGCAACCAGATTTAGCCAACTAATGCTGATTCAAAAAGAGTTTAATGAAGCAGTAAAACTTTGGAAAGAGAAGAAAGAGAGAGAGGCTTTGTTTAAAAACTAAATCAATTCTATTACATTGAGTGACAATAATTGTTGAAAGTTTTGTGTCCCTTTTAAGTTGAATCTGTATACAGAGCACAACATTTTACCAGTCCCCCCCCCCATTTTGCTAACTCATTGGGATCTCCCCCTATCTTAGGAATTCCTGGATGCAACACTGTTAAACCCTAACCCTCATACAACACACTGTTAAACCCTAACCCTCATACAACACACTGTTAAACCCTAACCCTCATACAACAAATATGGAGCAGCAGACGTAAATGATGGTATAATTGCTGAAAAAGTTAAAGGCATTGTGGCAATAGGAGTAATTGCTCTGCTTCTCTGTTTGTCACAATGTTTTCAAACTTCATCTGCTGCAGAGGCATCAGAAAGTATCTGTATGTTGAAAGGGTTAACTTTTACACTTTACCTGACCAATAAACTTCTGATGCCTAATGCAGCAGAAAACTTTCGAAAATACTGAGGAAATAGTGAAAGTCAACTCACTAACAATTTCAATTTGTTCAGATTGCAGATCTGTTTTCTCAGATGTTTTCAATGCAGTTGACTTTAGAATTATCTTGGGCCAAGATCATTTCAGAGTGTTGTTATTCCAAGGTAAAGGTAGAATTGGAGGTTTGAAAGGAGTCTTGCAAAATTAAATTTCCTGGTATAAGTTATTTAAATCTGGCTGTAAGGGTCACCTGTGACAATTTAGTATGGTTGATATCTTACTGGTCCAATTTTATCACATAACAATGCTTATATCCGATCTAATAAAACCATTACGAATTTCTTTATATGGAACTTGTGTACAATAACATATGACCGAATCACTATTTTTGTATTCATCCGCGAATGTTTACAAAATGGCTAAGAACGTGTATCCGGTAAACACAAACGTCACAATAGATAGACGAGGTAAATTATTAAGTATTACATGTTGGGACTATAAAAAATAATCTGACATTCGTTGTCATTTCATAAAGTTTTTTAAACTCGTCCGAGAAATTTGTTTATTAACCTTTCCCTCATATAGACGCTTTCTGACGCCTCTGCAGCAGACGGCTATTTGAAAACATTGTGACAAAAGAAGAAATTGCACAAAACGTGCAATTTCTCCTTTTGCCACAATGTTTTCCACTTTTTATCATAGGTTATCCATTCACTTATGGAGATTTTCTATGTTTAAACAAAATACGTTCAAAGTCGTCTGCTGCAGAATTGTCGTATGAGGGAAAGGGTTAAGCTTGCCAAAGGCTTGTAATAACAATTTTTTTGAACTTGTTTAATGAAACTTTATATGAAATGACAACTCATGTCAGATCCTATATATCTTATTGCAGGATATATCACACCATCATACTTGATGACCCGTTTGAAGATCCTGCCGGCCTTGAAGTACCAGATAGATCCCCAGAACCTACTAAAGGACAGCTTGATGTATGTTAATGGAATTGTAGGATATAACTGTTACCAATTTTCACGTTAATTTTCTTTTTTTCATTTTCATGCTTTCTGATTGATTATTTTCGCTCAACTCAAAATTCACACCATGTAGCTCACTCTATGAATTCAACAAACCGTGTTATTTATCCAGAGTAATTAACATTAAAATGAAATTATATGATGTATTTAATATAAAAAATAACTTTAAAGAAGTTTTATGTGACAAGGATTCTAATAGGGATGCAATCATCACTAGTTATAATTATCTTGAAAAAATGAATTTGAATCAGTGAGTTTAACACATAACAATCCACTGTTATTTCTCAATACTCAATCAAAGAGCATGTAGTGAAAGGAAAGAAACAATATGTATAACATTTCAGAGTGGTCGTATCGGTGCCGATGAAGACATTGACGATTTTATAGGGATGAGTGAAGCAGAAGTGCAAGAAATGATGGAAGAAAGGGAGGCTAAAGCCAACGCACAAATTCTAAAAATGGTAAGTTCTGTACTTCTGGAGTTTTTTTCTCACTGTTTATGTTGATATTTCTGTGTGCCAAAATGGTAATCCAGATATATTTTTGTGCGTGGAAAGATTAGTCAATTGCCGTTTTTTAAGTGGTGGAATAATACCAGTAGTCATTTTACATTAGGGTACATTATATGTCTGTGAAATATCAGTGATTAACCCTTTCCCACATACAACAAATCTGTAGCAGATGACTTTTTAAAAAATTGTGTAAAATGGAAACATTGCTCAAAATTAGCAGAATACTTTCATTTATGGAAAGTTCATATATGTTTGCCTAAATGTTTTGAAATTTCTCTATGGCAGATGTGTGGAAACGGGTTATACCTCATATTATGCCCGTCTTCAAAGAAGAGGGGGCATATTGCTTTGCTTATGTCGCTCTGTCCATCAGAAGACAAAAGCTTTCCTGATTGATAATTGGATAATACTTTGAAGGGAGGTTTGGGGATGACAAGTAGATGACCCCTTTTTAAATCACCTAGAGCCAAAGGCTCAAGGTGAGCTATTCTGATCACTTATTGTCCGTCGTCCGTCGTTAACTTTTACCTTTAAACATCATCTCCTCCTGAACCACAGGACCAATTTCATCCAAACTTCACAGGAATGTTCCTTTTGGTGGCCCTCTTTCAAAATTGTTCAAAAATTTAAATTCCATTGAGAACTTTGGTTGCTGCGGCATCAGAAAGGGGGCAAAATGTCCAAACTTTAAAAATCTTCTCCTCTGAATCTGCATGTCAGATTCCAATACAGTTTGCTAGAAATGTTCCTTGGGTGACCCTCTACAAACATTGTTCAAGGCATACTGTTTGGTTGAAACATGGCAGTCAGGAGGCATCAGAAAAGGGGCAAAATCATCCGTTGTTAACTTTTAGCTGTAAACATCATCTCCTCCTAAACCAAAGGACTAATTTCATCCAAACTTCACAGGAATGTTCCTTTGGTGGATTGTTTGAAAAACATGGCAGTCAGGAGGCATCAGAAAAGGGGCAAAATGACAACATTTGGAAATTCCATTTTTTAGCTCTACTGGCCAAAGGCCAGAAGGGCTTATGTCGTGGCGATTCGTCCGTCGTCCGTCCGTAAACAATTTCTTGTTAACACGATACAGTCTTCACTTTTGATTGTATCTCAACCAAACTTATACAGTAGTTAGATATCCATGAGAGCTCGGTTCCTTTCGAAAACCAGCCACAGATCCGCCCATGCATGACTTGATTATGGCCCTTGAAATGGTCAAAATTGCTATAATACAGCTCTTGATCAAATTTTCACAGATATTTGCAGTGAAATATTTGCTCCTAATTAACTATCATTCAGGTGATCGATTTAGGGCCATCTTGGACCTCTTGTTATTTTGAGGTGTGCCTTGGAAAGGTGAAGGTCTCGCTGACCTTGAACACAGGTGGTTGGGGCATAACGTGTAATGATTAACAATCATCTCTTGTTCTTATTCAGGTTGGTGATTTACCAGAAGAAGATATTGCCCCACCAGAAAATGTTCTCTTTGTTTGTAAGCTGAACCCTGTAACCACAGATGAGGATCTAGAAATTATTTTCTCCAGATTTGGTACCATTAAAAGGTTTGTAGAATATCACATAATGAGAAGACAACAATTTTTGTCTTAGTGTCAACATTGCAAATCATTATAGATGCAATCTTGTTATAGATTTGTATAATATTCTAAATATCAAAATAAATACGATTCGTGATTCGCTAAACACTATGCTTAAACAATATGCTTATCTCCCTTAAACTAGGTTTCCATGAAGTGTTAGTATATATTTTGATAGTTCAATATAATATAATTTTTTTAAAAAAGGATCACTAAAAGTAAAAAAATAGGTCAATCTGTCAAATTTTTGAGTCCACAAATGTCAGACTATATTTTTTAGCTTACCCGAGCATATAGTGCTCAAGCTGAGCTTTCCTGATCACCTTTTTGTCCGTCGTCTGTGCGTAGTGCTTTGTCAACAATTGCCTTGTTAAAACTCTACAGGCTACATTTTGCATCCGATCTTCATGAAAGTTTACCAGAACATATATCCCCATCTAATTGTGGACAGTACGAAACTGATCATATAAGGTAAAAAACTAGGTCAAAATGAAGGAGATCTTGTTAACATTCTTGAGGCCGCATTTTTACCTTGATTATGTTTTTCTTTATGATATGTAGGCCAAGTTCTAATATGGGTTATGTTGGGTCAAAAACTAGGTCACTAGGCCAAATTGAAGGAAAGTTTTGTTTACACTCTAGAGGCCACACTTTTGTCAGAATGTTTATCTTAATAAAATTAAAGGAAAAATGTTAGGTCTTGAGTCAAGATCTTTTGCCTCAGCAGCTTGTAACTTTGTCAGAATGATTGGCTTGATGATATCTAGGCCAAGTTTAAATCTGGGTATGTCCGGTAAAAAAAATAGGTCACTAGGCAAAATTGAAGGAAAATCTTGTTAATGCTTAACACTCTGGATGCCGTATTTTTACCTTGAGTATTTTGAAAGTTTGTCAGAATAATTGTCTGGGTGATATCTAGACCATCTAGACCAAGTGCAAATATGGGAATTGTCAGATCAAAAAGCAGGTCATTAGGTAAAATTGATGGGAAATCTTGTTAATGCTTTTATTAGCTTACCTGATTGCAAAATGAGTTATTGTGATTGACTATATAGTTGACAAAACTCAGGTGAGCATTCCAGGGCCATCATAGCTCTCTTGTTTTAGTATCTTGTATATCAAAGATCTTTTACAATTTAACTCTTTTTTTTTCCGCTTGAGATCTCAATTCAAGGAATTAACATGTTCACTTTATTATACCTTGTGTTCCTCTGAAACGAATGGTCCAATTTCAAAATGATGTCGGAGATAGGTTTCCTTTGTGACACTCTATTAGCATCAAGCCAACATTTGTACATCAATAATAATGGAAACATGTAGGGCATGTTTCCATTATTATTGATATATTGCAAACTTTAAAACACCCATATTAATCAATGGTCCAGTTTCAAAATTATTTCTTTAACCCTTTCCATCATATAGACTCTTTCTGACGCCTCTGCAGCAGACGGCTTTTTGTAAACATAGTGACAAAAGAAGAAATTGCACAAAACGTGCAATTTCTCCTTTTGCCACAATGTTTTCCACTTTTAGTCGTAGGTTATCCATTCAATTATAGAGATTTTCTATGTTTTGACAAAATATGTTCAAAGTCGTCTGCTGCAGAATTGTCGTATGTGGGAAAGGGTTAAGATGTTCATTGGGTTACCTTTAGTTATTATTTTACAATTTTATGCAAGTGATTTATGGTGTTCATTGACCTGGTATTAATATTTTCAGTTGTGAGGTAATTCGAGATCACAAAACAAAGGAATCATTACAATATGCATTTGTTGAGTTTGAAAAAGTAAGTTTTTCCTTTTCTTTCATGTCAGATCAATTTCCCGATAGCAATGCAGTTCTTGCTTATTATCATGATATGATAGTTTCAACTTTACTTGCTTTATAAAAAATTGACGAAAATAAAATGTAAACATGAAAACTTGATGTTTCTTTTTTATTTTAGAGTTGCAAATGAGGAAAAAGTAGTATCTGTTTGTTGTTATTAATTTGTCATTCATAGTCGGTAAAGGCTTTTTTGTAAATGACCCAAATCATAATAATTATGAGTTTTGCTACTAGGGTATTTAGACAGTAGTAAATAAAATACTATTTGCACAACCATGCTATCGGATTTTAAAACCCTTTACCCACTTACAGATGAATTTTGAAAACATTGTGGCAAACAGAGAAATTGCTCATACTCAGTAAATTCTTCTTTTGCCATAATGTTTAACACAATAATTCAGTAATAATACTCTCACAACAAAATCTTCACTGCGAAATATTGATCTGCCTGAATGTATGTGTACCATTAATGTCATCGCTCTGGCGAATTCATTTCTTATCCAATTTTTATGAAACTTAACAACACAAGTATATCAAGGGCTTGGCGTGAAACAGTTGTAACTTAAAACCTATTTTGAAAACCCTGGTTTAGGGGCAATTTTGACCCCTTTGTAAACAACGCAAATTTAGGTGCCATTGCTCAGAACGAGCAATGGCACCTAAATTTCCATTGTTTACCAAGAAAAATGATTTAACGCTTATAAAGAGTTTATGGCGAGGTGATTAACCTTGGTAAATAAATACCAATTTAAGTTACAACCGTTTCACGCCAAGCCCTCGATATGTTCACGAGCTTGGCCTCTTGTACAGGTTCATTTTTTGCTGACCCAGGTAACAGTGACAATAATACATCTTTACGAACTGGCACTGCAAGGTTTTGTTTTAACTTCATTAACTGTGATAATTAACATTAATAGAGATTTTCCATGTTTTTACCTTAATGTTTTCAAAGTCATCTGCTGCAGATTTGTTTTATGTAGGAAAGATTGAGTGTACACAGCATGTCAGAGTTTTGAATACTCATCTGAACATTTACAAACTATGAACCGCAGTTTTGACTGCATGGATGTCTATGGTAATCTGCATCTACACAGGTTGCAAATGGCCTGTGACTGTTTTCCTGCAGTTTTGACTGCATGGATGCCTAGGGTGATCTGCATCTACACTGCTGGCAAATGGCCTGTGACTGTTTTCCTGCAGATGCCTAGGGTGATATGCATCTACACAGGTTGCAAATGGCCTGTGACTGTTTTCCTGCAGATGCCTAGGGTGATATGCATCTACACAGGTTGCAAATGGCCTGTGACTGTTTTCCTGCAGTTTTGACTGCATGTATAGCTAGGGTGATCTGCATCTACACTGGTGGCAAATGGCCTGTGACTGGTTTCCTGCAGCAGTGCTCATATGTAAAATTGTCATCATACTCTAACTTTCTTTTCAGGAAGAATTTTGTGAAGCTGCTTATTTTAAGATGGACAATGTTCTTATAGATGACAGAAGAATTCATGTGGATTTCAGTCAGTCTGTGGCTAAAATAAAATGGAAGGGGAAAGGTTGGTTATATGATATTCACTGATTAAAAACAATAATAACAGTTTTGATAAGATGAGCTCCCCTGAAATGGTTTAATGGACAGCTCTTTACTGAAAGGGAGATGTCAAAAATGGTTTGCATAAGTTAACCCTTTCCCTCATATAGACGCTTTCTGACGCCTCTGCAGCAGACAGTTTTTTGAAAACATAGTGACAATAGAAGAAATTGCTCAAAACAAGCAATTTCTCCTTTTGCCACAATGTTTTCCACTTTTTGTCATAGGTTATCCATTCAATTATAGAGATTTTCTATATTTTGAAAAAATACGTTCAAAGTCGTCTGCTACAGAATTGTTGTATGAGGGAAAGGGTTAAAAACTTACATACAACATACTTACATTAACATACAACAAATCTGCAGCAGCAACTTTGAAAACATTAAGACAAAAATTTCAAAAATATATATATATGAACGTATAATTATTGAAAAGAGCTGAAAACATTGTGGCAAAAAGAGAAATTATTCATTATGAGTAATTTCTCCTTTTGCCACAGTTTTTTCAAAAGTTGCTGCAGATGTTTTGAAATGCACCTGAAAGTGGGAAAGGGTTTAACACAGATGTACAGGGATGCCATGACTACCATTTAACCCCTTTCCACATACAAAGAAACTGGCTGCTTAAGACAGCTGGCTGCTGATCACAAAATTCATTTCTTGGTTTGATTTGTTCAAGTTTCAGTTCACATATTGTATACAAATTCTAGAAAAGTGATCATTTACATAACAAAAAGTAAGTTGTCTATTTTAACTAAATTTGGATAAAACATTTTAATATTGGGAAAACAGACTGAATGTTTATATTATGATTACCAAAGAAGACAAAAGTATGAACAATTTCCCCATTTTAAAAAGTGTTTTCAAAAATCGTCTTCGGCTGATAAAAGCATGTATGTGGGAATTATGTGGGAATTATTAAATTTGCTACAATGTATTGCTGTTCATTTACAACATATCTCACAACAGTCTGGCTTGCCCATTTTGCCAAGAAAAAATATTTATTTTTAGAGCTTAACTCTATATTTTAACATTGTTATGAACATTTGTAGATATTTTCTATAAATGACTTCAATGTGCTGTCTATGTTTTTTAGTTTTAACTGATAATCACAACTAACTTGACTATCAAATATCTTTGACTTCACTTTGAAAATCGCCGTACAGCATATCCGGAAGAAAAAGCGTCCACATTTAGCGCATGTTTTATCCGATGTTAATTGGACTAATGACTAGGTGCTTCTAAGTGGACATTAACTTTCATTTCAATTTATAATTTTACTGTCTAGTGGTCTAAAACGCTCATAAAACTCTTTTTCAATTTGTTAATTTTGTCCGATGACGAAAATAAAAACAAACCAAAATTGCAACTTCTTGTTGACGAATTGTGCAATGATCAGTTGGCACTCATCAGCGGATTTCGGTACCCTTCATTTAACATGTAAACAGATATTACGGGCATGAAAAAATCTAATAATTTGTTTTTCACAGTATCTTGATTACACGTATATAACACCGATAATTTTACACCTGACGAATCTGGGTCGCGTGTTGATTGACCGTTGTACACATGTGGATTACAGTCAATCTTGACCAATAAGTGTAGCCATTGGCCGTGTTTCAAAGGGGACCTCTTATCACGGCTGTTTATAATGTATAATTGGTTTGGGGAATTTAAAGTGACCACTTGAAAGATTGACTGTATATATAATTAGAAATGCAATTGAAAACCACTCGAATCATCCAGAAATATAACACTGTCGATAGATGCACTAAATGTGCGCATCTTTGTCAAAGAAAATGTTGTTAACTTTGTTCAATAATTGTTTTTACATTACTAGAAAGTTTCAATAATTTTGGCTAAATGTTTTCAACGTTGTCTGCTGCAGATTTGTTGTATGTAGGAAAGGGTTAAATTTCATTATCTGATTTTCAGGAAGAGGAGTGGAGATTTTTGGGGATGATAAGAAAGACACATCATTTACAGCCAATTATCGAATCAAGGATAATTCAAGAAAGGATAAGTATCCTTTGTGAGAAATGTATGCTCTAGAAACATAATAATGTAGAGAAATGATTTGGGTAGTGAAGATTTTCAGTCATGAAAACTCATGGTATTAGATTGATAACTGGTATTCACAGAAAGCTAGATAATGAAAAGTAAACTAGTTTTTATCAGCCCACCATCTCTCTTACTTCCTAACCAAACCATATGTTGTAATTAGTAAAACAAATCTTCTAAGTGTTTGCATTTTAAAGTTCATATAAGGAATTTAGGACATGAAATATATGCCTTGTCTAAAACCTTTACTGATACAAGTCCTGTCACCACAAGTTGGTAAGAAAAAAAATTAGATCCCCACCCAACCAAAATTAATTGGGATTTAACTCCGTTTTCAACAATTTCTCAGTCATATCACAGCGACAAGTTCACCTACACATTTGTTTTCCTGGCTTTCTCACACCATTACTCCACACGACATACTTTGCAAGCAACTGGCTGCTTTTCCGCATAGACTCTTTGCCCATTGGTGAAAGATGAATGAAGCTTGTCACATTGACTTTTGAAAAATGTCGGAAATAATGATGGCCGAGGAGGGATTCAAACTCACAACCCCTGGATTGACAGACTACGTCGCTACCAACTGAGCTAATGGACTGAGTTAACAGGACAGTAAAGCGCCTTCTTGTTTATCATTATTTCCCCCAGTTTAATGAAGATCATTAATGTATGCAAATTACAAAGGGAAAAAACATTCTGAAAGAAACAAGAGAAAAGCATACAAACTATGCTTGTGAATCCTGCAAAGGAGCAATCATCCAAAACGAAATGAGAATGTTCATTAACCCTTTCCCACCTGCAGATGCATTTTGACACAATAGCAGCAGACGACTTTTGAAAACATTGTGGCCAAAGGTGAAATTGCTCATGATGAGCAATTTCTCCTTTGGCCGCAATGTTTTCAACTTTATTTAACAATTAAGCTTTTATCTTTTTATGGAGATTTTTCAGGTTTTTGTCACAATGTTTTCAAAGTCGCCTGCTGCAGATCTGTTGTATGTGGAAAAGGGTTAAGAAGTCTTAGAATCATCTGTTTTGAAACCATCCAATGGAAATCATTTTAACTTTTCAAATACTATTGAAAACACTGTAATAAAAATAGAAAGTGCTCATTATGAACATTTCCCTTTCCTTATAACATACACAAAGGTCTATACAATAGTCTGTGATAAACACTGAATTAATCTTATAGACTGTGAGGCATAGATACATAATTATATACCATTACATCATATCTCTTAAACACAAAGCGGAGTTAATTAATGATATAATGTTATTTAACCCTTTCCCTCATATAGACGCTTTTTGACACCTGTAGCAGACAGCTTTTTGAAAACATAGTGACAAAAAAAAGAAATTGCTTAAAATGATTAATTTCTCCTTTTGCCACAATGTTTTCCATTTTTAGCTCGACTTTTGAAAAAACGAGAGCTATTGTCATGACCCTGGCGTCGTCCGCGGCGTGGTCGTCCGGTTAAGGTTTTTTGTTCAGCTCAGCTTTTTTTTTTTTCTGTTTTCTCCTTATCAGTCGAGCGTCTGTGCCGTACGCGGTGCTTTTGATAGTCATAGGGTATCCATTCAATTACAGAGATTTTATATTTTTTGACAAAATATGTTCATAGTCGTCTGCTGCAGAATTGTCGTATGAGGGAAAGGGTTAACATATCATAAATCTGACGTAGTATATAATCGAAATTTAGATTTAACCCTTTCCCAATTATAGACACATCTCATCAGTCAACTTATGAAAACAGCGTGGCAAAATGAGTAACTGCTCTCTATATTTTAAAGGTCATCTGCTGCAAAGGCATCAGTATGTAGGAAAGGGTTAATAACTTTTTAACCAATTATTGCTTCTTTGTTACAGAATCTAAAGCCATTTCATAGTTTTCAAACCCATTCTCACATATTGACACTTTCTGATGTTTCTGCAGCAGAATTTTTTTGAAAACATTGCAGCATAGGGAGAAAGAAATTGCTCATAATGAACTACTTCTACTTTGGTCAAAATGTTTTCAATTTCAATAATTGTTCTTTCATGTATAGAGAGTTTCCATGGTTGTACTGTATTATAAAGTCGTCTGCTGAATAATTGTTGAATATGGAAAAGGGTTAAGGTTTAAAATATTGTATTTTCAAAGTATCAGGTACATTTAGAATGCAGTCTATTAAAAGTATTATACGTACATTTTGAAAAACATATATACATGTATTTCTTACCATAGCTTTTTCATTAATTTGTAAATGACTTTTAATTTTACTTTTTACGCAATGACTTCAATTTGAATTGTCAAGATTTTACTTTAAGTTGTTTGTTTATGTTTACATAGATACATGTACAGATGTAATTAGATCAGTTTATCATGTGTTTGGGTTAAAGTTTCCTTAACTCGCATTAGAAACTATGATCTAGTATATGAAGACGAGGATGAGGTGGTCAATAAGGACACCAGTTCAAAGAAAAAGAAGAAGAAGAAGAAACACAAGGAGGGCAAAGAAAGTCACAGTGAAGATGAGAGTAGAAAAGTAAGGATGTTATTTAGATAAAGTTTAACCCTTTCCCTCATATGACAATTCTGCAGCAGACGACTTTGAACGTATTTTGTCAAAACATAGAAAATCTCCATAATTCAATGGATAACCTATGACAAAAAGTGAAAAACATTGTGGCAAAAGAAGAAATTGCATGTTTTGTGAAATTTCTTCTTTTGTCACTATGTTTTCAAAAAGCTGTCTGCTGCAGAGGCGTCCGAAAGCGTCTATATGAGGGAAAGGGTTAATAGGCTCTTTACCTGTTACAGGTTACATTTGACATTGTTGTAGCCTTAACCCTTTTTCCTCATATAGACAGACACTTTCTGGCGCCTCTGCAGCAGACGTTTTTATGCCACCGGAATCACCGATTCGGTGGGCATCTAGTTTTTGGCATGTCTGTCTGCACGAAAAAAACTTTTACCTTGACCACTACTTTTGAACCATAACAGGTACGGCTACCACATGTGTATTCCTTGTGACATGACCTTTCTGTCAGTACCAAAATGTTTGACCTTGCGATCTTGACCTTTGACCTAGATGTTGCCATTCTCGAAAAAAACTTTAACCTTGACCACTACTTTTGAACCATAACAGGTACGGCTACCATATTTCACATGTTTATTCCTTGTGACATGACCTTTCTGTCAATACCAACATTTTTGACCTTGCGACCGTAACCTTTGACCTAGATGTTGCCATTTGCCATTTGGGGGCATCATTGTTTCACAAACACATCTTGTTTGAATACATAGTTACAAAAGAAAAAATTGCTCAAAACAACCAATTTCTCCTTTTGCCACAATGTTTTCCACTTTTAGTCATAGGTTATCCATTCAATTATAGAGATTTTCTATTTGTTGACAAAATATGTTCAAAGTCGTCCAATGCTGCAGAATTGTTGATTGAGAGAAAGGGTTAATTTGTGAAATTTTACTTGATAAGCTTTTTACACACTGAAACTTGGACAAACCTTATCCAGTCTTTTACAAAGCTTGATCACTACATGTATTGACATAGTGTCTTGGCGAAGTTCAAGTTCTAGTCAGATCACTATTATACAGTGTAGAGTTATGGCCCCTTGAAAGGGAAAATATTGGGACAGTTTTGCGCTCGTATGCAACAATGTATCCAAAAGATATCTGTTGAAGAGACGTCTAAAACTGCATGGTATACCTTGACTGCATTTCTTTTAACCCTTATCCTGCTATACATTACTTTAACCCTCTCCCTCATACGACAATTCTGCAGCAGACGACTTTGAACGTATTTTGTCAAAACATAGAAAATCTCCGTAATTGAATGGATAACCTATGACAAAAAGTGGAAAACATTGTGGCAAAAGGAGAAATTGCACGTTTTGTGCAATTTCTTCTTTTGTCACTATGTTTTCAAAAAGCCGTCTGCTGCAGAGGCGTCAGAAAGCGTCTATATGAGGGAAAGGGTTAATTATCATTTGAGTTGTGATGCTCCAGTTCAACTTATGCTAATCGACTCAATTGGCAACTGTTTTCTGGGAGATTCTTGAAACCTTCTTGGACTAATTGGTGAACAATATAGAGTCTAATCTGGATCTACACTGTTTGAAAATGCCCTAATTTTTGTTTTCGCAGAGCTTTTCTCATTTGCTTGTCTTGCTATTCATAACTTCAAACAGCATTTCAAAACCTTCACATTCATCTTTTCTAATTTTAGGCTACATTACTACATGTAGTCATTCCTTTATCAATCATTTGTTGAGATAACTACATTAATATGCAAAATATTGCCAACAAATCAAGGCTGGTGACACCAGTCACAAGAATTGAGCTTGATAGAGTTAGAGCCTGAAAGTTTGATTAAGTTATGGTTATAGAAAAACCAGTTTATGCATATGAAACTTCAAAATTAAAGAAGATATAGATCACAATAAACATTTCACAGCCTCTCTTTAGAAGACTATCTCCATGAGTTTCTAGAAAGCCTGATTGATTCATTCTTAGAACAGGATCAGATTACATGGATTTTTAAATTTATAAATGATATTATCACTTAAATTCTCTCTGGGAGTGTCAAAATGCCATTACATAAATATCATATGACACTACTAGTTTGGTTTCCAGTCTTACGCTCAAGTCTTTGTTACAACGCGGAAACCAAACTATGAAAATGACGTCACGACAGCGGTTTGACATAACGCTAGTCACATTGTTTTTCATTTCATGTAGAAATATGGTAAACTTTATGTGATAAAAAGAATATCTCATTCGTGTTTATTTATTATCACTTTCAATAAACTTGTTAACTAAGCTAAATATGACGCTCGACAAGGCTCGCGGAATATAGTCTTAAAAAAACTTGTTTAATAAAAGTGATAATAAATAAACACTCATGAAATATCCTCTATTTCTGACGAATCAGCAGGTAACAAAACACAAGAAGCACAAACACAGAAAGTCTAGAACACGAAGTCCAGAAAAAACAAGACAGCGATCGAGGTCTCAGAGCCCACATGGGAAATCCAACAGGCGCAGATCAAGGTCAAGGTCACGAGAGAGGCAGAATAAAGATAAATACAGAAGTTCAGACTATGATCGGGAAAAGTCGAGAGATTCAAGAAAGTACAGAGAAGATAGATACCGAAGATGATGTTTTTCTTTTATTTATTTATCAAAGCCCTTTAACACTTTCCCTCAAATGGATGCTTTCTGACGCCTCTGCAGCAGATGGATTTTTGAAAACATGGCGACAAAAGAAGTAATTGCTCAAAACAAGCAATTTTTCCTTTTGTAACCATGTTTTCAATTCTATTCAACTGTTGTACTTTTATTTAAAGGGAGTTTCCAATTTCTTTCGGCGTTTTCGAAGTCTTCTGCAGCAGAATTGTTGTATGTGGGAAAGGGACAACTTCTGAAACCTATGCAGCATATTACATTTGAAAACATTGCGAGTAATTTAATAATTTATCATTATTTACTTCTTTTTCCACAATGTTTTATACTATATTTCTTGAACAGGCTTTAATGTGTGTAAAAATTTAGCATGCTTTTCCTCTTTGAGGCAGATGACACCATTTTTTGTAAAGGGTCAAAGATCTGACATCAGTGTAGTTTAACTTAATGACCTTCTGATAATAAAAGTTGAGACTGTTATTTTTGAAACCATTTTGAAAAGAGGAATTGCTTAACAGGAGCAATTCATCCTTTTTGTAACCCATACCTTGGCAGTGTGACATGTTGGGATCACTAAGGATTGTCCATCATCTGTCCATCCATCTTGAGCTCAAGGTGATTTATTCTGATCACTCTGTTGATTTTCGCCTGTATTAGCAGTTATATATTTGCTATTATACCATCACTCAGGTGATCTATTTAGAGGCATATTGGCCCTCTGTTTATGTGACTGTAAACTTTTGAAATCAAGGAAAATAAATTTGCAAACAGGTGTTATTGACTCATTCAAATATTATTGATATAACAGGGTAACAGAAAATGTTTTTTAGCTCTACTGGCCAAAGGCCAGAAGGGCTTATGTCGTGGCGATTTGTCCGTCGTCCGTGCGTGCGTGCGTCCGTGCGTCCGTGCGTCCGTAAACAATTTCTTGTTAACACGATACAGTCTTCACTTTTGATTGTTTCTCAACCAAACTTATACAGTAGTAAGATATCCATGAGAGCTCGGTTCCTTTCGAAAACCAGCCAGATCCGCCCATGCATGACTGGATTATGGCCCTTGAAATGGTCAAAATTGCTATAAAAGAGCTTGTTAACACGATACAGTCTTCACTTTTTATTGTATCTCAACCAAACTTATACAGTAGTTAGATATCCATGAGAGCTCGGTTCCTTTCGAAAACCAGCCAGATCCGCCCATGCATGACTGGATTATGGCCCTTGAAATGGTCAAAATTGCTATAAAAGAGCTTGTTAACACGATACAGTCTTCACTTTTGATTGTATCTCAACCAAACTTATACAGTAGTTAGATATCTATGAGAGCTCGGTTCCTTTCGAAAACCAGCCAGATCCGCCCATGTATGACTGGATTATGGCCCTTGAAATGGTCAAAATTGCTATAAAAGAGCTTGTTAACACGATACAGTCTTCACTTTTGATTGTATCTCAACCAAACTTATACAGTAGTTAGATATCCATGAGAGCTTGGTTCCTCTCGAAAACCAGCCAGATCCGCCCATGCAAGACTGGATTATGGCCCTTGAAATTGTCCAAATTGCTATAATTGAGCATGTGAACACAATAGAGGCTTCATTTACTATCTGATCTTCACCAAACTTAGATAGTAGTTAAATACTGATTAGAGCTTAATTCCATTTGAAAACCAGCCAGATCCGCCAATGCAAGACTGGATTATGGCCCATAAAATTGTAAAAATTACTATAATACAGCTTGTGAAAACAAAAGGGCCTCCATTTACTATCCGATCTTCACCATACATACATGCTCTGGATTGAAAATGACCAAAGAACCATACCAGTAGAGCATAGGCCCTCATGGGCCTCTTGTTTTTTTTAGATCACCTGAGCTCAAGGTGATCTATTCTGATCCATTCTGATCACTGTCTGTCCGTCGTCTGTTGTTAATTTTACGATTTAAACGACAAATTCTCCTAACATAATAGACCAATTTTTAACCGAACTTTACAGGAATGATGTTTTATTGGTCCTCTTTCGCAATTGTTCAAAGGAAAATTGCAAATCTCCTCTTCCCCTTATCCTTTTCCAAGATAATTTAGTAGAAATGTTCCCTAGAGTGACCCTCTACAAAAGTCGTTCAAGCCATATTGACTTGTTGAAAAACATTGCAGCCAGGCAGCATCAGAAAAGGGGTAAAATGAACTTAAAGCATCAAACAATATCTCCTAAACCATGGACAGATATCATCTAAACTTCACAGGAATGTTCCTTGGTGTTACTCTTTCAAATTTTTTAAAAATTTAATGATTTACTGAAAAGCACTTTTTATTTACAGTGTCATCATCCATTGTTAAAGCCAAACACATAACTACTTAATTAAAAGGTCATACTATAGAAGTGAAACTTATTTTTGAAACTTCTATTTTGTAACTTTTATTCCACTATACGTGACTTGAAACAACATGATTATCCTGTTATACAAGGAGGCCATTCATTCTTTCAGATGATTGACATAAGATAGTGTGCCTCGTGTCATTCATCTTCCACCAACGGTGTTCAGCTCGAATAATCTGAGCCAAGCTCAATATCAATATCAATATAGATTGCCTAATACTTTCTAGAGTAATGTTTCATTTACTTGCTTATACTTTGGCAGATTGACAGTTTTGTTTCGTCAATGTTTTCATATGTGAATATTTGGCGTTTTGGTACTTCAATCCACCTTTTAAATTGGAATGTGGACATTAATTATGTGTTGTCAGTAGTGGACACAATTAAACATTGGAAATTGAGTTTTTGTTTTGATACTATTGGTAAATTTACCAAGCAAAATAATAGCTGACAAAGCATCCAACTTTAGAACAATAATGGCAACAATTGTCAAAAAGCGTCTACAAGTGGGAAATGGTAAAATGAGAACAGACTCCTTTTAAGCAAAATTTGTTTTCACTTCTGCCATCATCACCTCATCATGGTGAACATGTGTGCCCAATAACTTGGGAATCCTATGATGCATATAACTCTCATTTTGACCTTAAAGGTATAGGCCTGGGTCTTTTGCGCGACACTTCACCTCATCATGGTGAACATGTGTGCCCAGTAACTTGGGAATCCTATGACGCAGGGTTGAAATGTGGGCCGGACAACGCAGAGACATAACAAACTGTACTCATTTTGATCTTTGACCTTTAAGTGCGACGTTGACATTTGAGGTACAGGCCTGGGTCTTGTGCGCGACACGCCGCCTCATCTTGGTGAAAGTTGTGTCAAGCTTCTTGGGAATCCTGTGATGCATGGTAAAGATACAGACCGGACAAACGTACATACATCAAAACCGCCACTGTGCCAGCTATGTCGAGCTCACCGCCAGCGGGCTCGACCAAAATGAATGAATTTTGGTGAGGACATTGAGAAAAAGATTGCTGTGAATTTTCGTTTGAATTGACCCACTGGTAACAGAGGGGAATATGGACGCCGGACAAAGGGCGATCACAATAAATTACATTAAGCACTCTGGTGTGCTAAAAACCAAAAGGGTCATGATGACTAACACTTATCTGAGAACCATGTCTCTGGAACCAGTTGTTCAAAAGAATACTTTAAGAAGTAGTTGGATAAACAAATCGGCCATGCATCTTCTATAGTCTGCAATATTTGGCCTTTTGACCTAGTATTTGACAGTGCTTGACCCAATTTTGAACATGGTGAAGTTTCAAGTGTTCCTTACAAAAATGCAACCACCTATATTAATATATAGCCTTACTATCATTATGACAAACTAATTCTACTACTAGAGTGTCCACATGGTTTTTTATGGATTTTGACATAGTAACCTAGTTTTCGACCCAATATTTATTGGTCTAAATATCATCAACATTAACATTTTGACAAAGTTTCAACATGCTCTAGTCAAAAGTACAGTCCTTGGTGTTAAAAAAAATTTGCCCTTGTAACCTAGTTTTGTCCCTGGATAATACAGTACGTATTCGAACTTTACTTAAACATCATCAAGACAAACATTCTGTTTAAGTTTAAACATGTTCCATTAAAAAAAAATCGACTTCCAAAGTGTAAAGAAAATCTCTTTAATATGGTCTAGTGACCCAACATGACCCATATTCATTCGATTATGGCCTAGCTATCATCAAGATAGTTTTAACATGCTCAAGTAAAAAATAATGTCTCTAGCGTAACAATTTTGTCCCTACAAAATGGCATTATTTAGATACCATCAATACGAACATTCTGATGAAGTTTGAACTAGATACCTAGTTTGTTTATCAAATATGTCCCATATTCGAATAGCTGGCCTCTATAATGTTAACGAGCAAACTGTTGACTTTTAAATAAGGTTTGTGTTGTGTTTTATGCTGATTCACACAGTTCAGTTAAAACATGGCCTTTCCTTGGCAAATTACCAGTACTTATTAAAGGTTTATCCTGACACCGCTACATACCCGCCTCGGTGGTGAACTGGTGTTGTGGTTTCAGGAGGTCGCAGGTTTGATCCCCGCCTTGGTCATACCAAAGACTTGATAATAAAGGCTACCCTTCTTGGCGCTTATGGTTGCAAAGTTAGCATTACGATTGAATGGCTGGTATCGGGATAAATGGACATGTAGTACTAGATATTTATCAAGGAAACGCCGTGATATAACCGAAAAGCTGTTGAGAGCGGATTAAAACAGAAAACAATCGATCGATCAACATCAGCTGTAATGCCAGGTAGAAAGCCATCACGTTTAAAGTATTTGGTAAAACTCAACCAAGAATCAAATCCTGTGCTACCACTTACGTACTTGATATCATCCGATCAAGAATCAGATCCTGGCATCCCACTAGAGTATTTGGTATTACCTGTCCTAGAATCAAATCATGTCGTCCCACTAAATGTTTTGAAATCACCAGACCAAGAATCATATCCTGACCTCCCATTAGAGTTTTTTTTAATCACCCGACAAAAATTCAAATCTTGATTCCCCCCACCACTAGAGTATATGGTATCACCCGACCAAGAATCAAATCATGACCTCCAACTAGAGTATTTGTTAGCACCCGACCAAGAATCAAGTCATGACCTCCACTAGAGTATTTGTTAGCACCCGACCAAGAATCAAGTCATGACCTCCACTAGAGTATTTGTTAGCACCCGACCAAGAATCAAGTCATGACATCCACTAGAGTATTTGTTAGCACCCGACCAAGAATCAAGTCATGACCTCCACTAGAGTATTTGTTAGCACCCGACCAAGAATCAAATCATGACCACCCACTAGATATTTGTTAGCACCCGACCAAGAATCAAGTCATGACCTCCACTAGAGTATTTGTTAGCACCCGACCAAGAATCAAATCATGACCACCCACTAGAGTATTTGGTATCACCCGACCAAGAATCATATCCTGACCTCTTACTAGAGTATTTGGAATCACCCGACCAAGAATCAAATTATGGCCTCTCACTAGAGTATTTGGAATCACCCGACCAAGAATCAAATCCTGGCCTCTTACTAGAGTATTTGGAATCACCCGACCAAGAATCAAGTCATGACCTTCACTAGAGTATTTGGAATCACCCGACCAAGAATCAAATTATGGCCTCTCACTAGAGTATTTGGAATCACCCGACCAAGAATCAAATCATGACCTCCACTAGAGTATTTGGAATCACCCGACCAAGAATCAAATCATGGCCTCTCACTAGAGTATTTGGAATCACCCGACCAAGAATCAAATCATCTATAGTGTGGGTTCCCCAAAGAATCGTCTCAATCTTTTGGTCGAGTCACAATAGATCGATGGGTGGGATAAGACCAGTTAACTCCTCCGTATATAGTGCTCTGCACTAATGATGTTAATTTAACCTGTTTCTTCACATGACTTTTCAAAAGTCGTCTGCTTTGCAATCATCAGACGAACAATTTTAACAATCTAGAAAAGTGAAAGATTAATATTGACAAAGAGATGAAAAAATTGCAATAAAAGGTGAAATTGCTCGCTCGGTACTAAGAGTGTCTGGCTCTAGAAAGGGATGCCACAGTTTGATTCCATTTGTTTCTAAGACATTAAAATTAAGCGAATGTTAAAATATCATGATGAGCTAAATGCTAGGCTTGAAACTTTCCATCTATTATATTTCTAAATAGGAATGAGACTTTCTATTCTGTCACATTATACCAGAGACATAATATGTATTTTCTATGTCTCTGATTATATCAGCAGGAAATGCGTATTTCTACTGCGACCCAGAAATAAGTGAACTGTGCTGATATAGAAGAAAAAAAGTTAATTGGTACTGATAACAGCTACGTAAATGACTAAACCTTTCTACAACAAAATTTGCAGTTTATGACTTGGAAATAACATAGGCAAAACTATTGAAAATATCTATAAATGTAAATGAAATTATTGGCATATTTGAAACTGCTCATTATATTTTCAAAAAATGTGTCTGCTGCAGAAGCGCCAAGTTAATTTGCAATAGAGGGAAAGGTTTCATTTAAATACATAGTGAGCATTCACCTGATTTGATTCAACCTGATGTGATATGTTGAGTGTTGTCTCCTTTAACAATGTCTGAAAAAGACAACATTGAAGGAAAGGAAGAAATTATTTGTTTTGAGCAATTTCTCCTCATTCAACAATGTCTTCAATCTGAGTCTGGCGTAGTGTCGATAGTCATATGTGTCTGGCGTAGTGTCGATAGTCATATGTGTCTGGCCTAGTGTCGATAATCATATGTGTCTGGCGTAGTGTCGATAGTCATATGTGTCTGGCCTAGTGTCGATAATCATATGTGTCTGGCGTAGTGTCGATAGTCATATATATATATGTGTCTGGCGTAGTGTCGATAGTCATATATATATATGTGTCTGGCGTAGTGTCGATAGTCAAAAGTTACGATAACAGAGAGAATTGAGAAGGATATGGTTAACCACTTCCTTTAAGTGGAACACTTTGATTAGTTTGATACCACTTCCATTAAGTGGAATACTTGAAAACCACTTGTACTTTAGCACTTTCCCACATACAACAAATCTGCAGCAGACAACTTAAATAATGGGATTTTTCTATTTATTGTATAATAATTTAATACAGTTTATAAAGTTTTGGCAAAATGAGAAATAAGTCATTATAGGCAAATTATCTTAATGTTTTCAAAAAATTCTCCTACAAATGTTTAAAAGGTATGCATGCTACAAACGGTTTAATCTCAGTAGATCTTTATTTAGTATATTTGCTTGTAGAGAGTTCAGGCTAAGTTTTATCCCTTGAAAATAGAGAGTTAAGTTTATTGACACTTTCAACAGTATTTCTGACCACATTACTAAACCATTATGTTTTTCTCGACCAGTACACCACACACCAGTACTTCATACAACATTATATCCAATCAACTGGCTGCTTTTCCACATAGACTGAAAGCCTATTGGTGGAAGTATATATCATGTCCCAACATCATGATCTGATGCGTTTTTAAGAAACATATTGCAAAACAAAACTTTCATGAAAATACTAAAAGCTTATGTGGATTGATTGATTGATTGTTGATTGTTTTACGCCGTTTTAAACAATTGTTTAGGTTATATCACGGCGTGTCCTAGGTACTTTAAACAATTGTTCAGCTATATCACGGCGTGTCCTAGGTACTTTAAACAATTGTTCAGCTATATCACGGCGTGTCCTAGGTACTTTAAACAATTGTTCAGCTATATCACGGCGTGTCCTAGGTACTTTAAACAATTGTTCAGCTATATCACGGCGTGTCCTAGGTACTTTAAACAATTGTTCAGCTATATCACGGCGTGTCCTAGGTACTTTAAACAATTGTTCAGCTATATCACGGCGTGTCCTGTGTGCGTTAAACAATTGTTCAACTATATCACGGCGTGTCCTAGGTACTTTAAACAATTGTTCAGCTATATCACGGCGTGTCCTAGGTACTTTAAACAATTGTTCAGCTATATCACGGCGTGTCCTAGGTACTTTAAACAATTGTTCAGCTGTATCACGGCGTGTCCTAGGTACTTTAAACAATTGTTCAGCTATATCACGGCGTGTCCTAGGTACTTTAAACAATTGTTCAGCTATATCACGGCGTGTCCTGTGTGCGTTAAACAAGTGTTCAGCTATATCACGGCGTGTCCTGTGTGCGTTAAACAATTGTTCAGCTATATCACGGCGTGTCCTGTGTGCGTTAAACAAGTGTTCAGCTATATCACGGCGTGTCCTAGGTACTTTAAACAATTGTTCAGCTATATCACGGCGTGTCCTAGGTACTTTAAACAATTGTTCAGCTATATCACGGCGTGTCCTAGGTACTTTAAACAATTGTTCAGCTATATCACGGCGTGTCCTAGGTACTTTAAACAATTGTTCAGCTATATCACGGCGTGTCCTAGGTACTTTAAACAATTGTTCAGCTATATCACGGCGTGTCCTAAGTACTTTAAACAATTGTTCAGCTATATCACGGCGTGTCCTGTGTGCGTTAAACAAGTGTTCAGCTATATCACGGCGTGTCCTGTGTGCGTTAAACAATTGTTCAGCTATATCACGGCGTGTCCTAGGTATTTTAAACAATTGTTCAGCTATATCACGGCGTGTCCTATGTACTTTAAACAATTGTTCAGCTATATCACGGCGTGTCCTGTGTGCGTTAAACAAGTGTTCAGCTATATCACGGCGTGTCCTGTGTGCGTTAAACAATTGTTCAGCTATATCACGGCGTGTCCTGTGTGCGTTAAACAAGTGTTCAGCTATATCACGGCGTGTCCTGTGTGCGTTAAACAAGTGTTCAGCTATATCACGGCGTGTCCTAGGTACTTTAAACAATTATTCAGCTATATCACGGCGTGTCCTAGGTACTTTAAACAATTGTTCAGCTATATCACGGCGTGTCCTAGGTACTTTAAACAATTGTTCAGCTATATCACGGCGTGTCCTAGGTACTTTAAACAATTGTTCAGCTATATCACGGCGTGTCCTAGGTACTTTAAACAATTGTTCAGCTATTTCACGGCGTGTCCTATGTGCGTTAAACAAGTGTTCAGCTATATCACGGCGTGTCCTGGGTACGTTAAACAAGTGTTCAGCTATATCACGGCGTGTCCTAGGTACTTTAAACAATTGTTCAGCTATATCACGGCGTGTCCTAGATACTTTAAACAATTGTTCAGCTATATCACGGCGTGTCCTAGATACTTTAAACAATTGTTCAGCTATATCACGGCGTGTCCTAAGTACTTTAAACAATTGTTCAGCTATATCACGGCGTGTCCTAGGTACTTTAAACAATTGTTCAGCTATATCACGGCGTGTCCTAGGTACTTTAAACAATTGTTCAGCTATATCACGGCGTGTCCTAGATACTTTAAACAATTGTAATGCAGCCATTACTACTATTTTTAAAGTCCTTGGTATGACCCGGCCGGAGATCGAACCCACGACCTCCCGCACCCGAGGTGGATGCTGTACCACTACATCCCCGAGGCGGTTAGCTAATGGAAAACAACGTCAGAAAATCCATGGCTAGAAGTGTGAATATGATTAAATTAACGTGTTGTTCCTGTTAGGGATTGGTGAGGGGGCAATCTCTGCTGTATTATAGGACTAAATTTGTGCGTGACTAACTCTTTCCCTGATAGAGCAAGTTAAAAAATATTAAAAAAACCTCTAAAGTAGAAACTCTTAAAATAAGTAATACCTTGTTTGAATGGTGATTCATTCCTTTTAATGTTTAACAAAAGTCATTGTGAATAGCAACATTCGTCCTCACTGAATGGGCTGACAGTTAGCTAGTTGGCTGTGAAGGATATTGTTTAGGTGCACTGGCCGCCGTTATATGACTGAAGAATTGTTGAACACGGCGTTAAACCCCAACCAATCAATCAATCAATCAATCAATCACTCGATTGATTGATTGGTTGGGGTTTAACGCCGATTTTAACAATTTCTCGGTCGAATCACGGCGGCCAGTTCACCTACTCATGTGTTTCCTGGTTTTCTCACACCAGTAATCCACATAACAATCTTCCCAAGCAACTGGCTGCTTTTCCACATAGACTTAGCTCATTGGTGGAAGACGAATGACGCATGTCGAAATGACTTTTGTCAAACGTCGGAAAGAAAGTTGGCCGAGCCGGCATTCGAACTCACAACCCCCTGGATTGACAGCCCGCGTCGTTACCGACTGAGCTACCGGGACTCGGCATCAATCAATCGAACTAGGAAACCTACTCATCAGAACGATATATACTTGTTTAACCCTTTCCCACGTATGACAAATCTGCAACAGACGAAACTAGCTTGGCAAAACTGTGAACAAATATCTTGTATAAATGAGGGTATAACTTTTGAAAAGAGTAAAAAACATTGTGGCAAAAGGACGCCTCTGCAGCAGATGGCTTTTTCAAAACATAGTGACAAAAGAAGAAATTGCTCAAAACGAGCAATTTCTTCTTTTGCCACAATGTTTTCCACTTTTAGTCATAGGTTATCCATTAAATTATAGAGATTTTCTATTTTTTGACAAAATATGTACAAAGTCGTCTGCTGCAGAATTGTCCTATGAGGGAAAGGGTTAAACAGTACACCTTTCACATCACGGTGTTTCCATGGTAATTACCAGTGCTATTGGTATGTATGGTTTTGTAACGATACCGGTAGATAAATTGTACTGCGAAAGTAGGGAAATCGAGGGCTTGGCGTGAAACGATTGTAACTAAAATTGGTATTTTTTTTTTACCAAGGTTAATCACCTCGCCATAAAGTCTTCAAAAGCATCAAATCATTTTTCTTGGTAAACAATGGAAATTTAGGTGCCATTGCTCGTTCTGAGCAATGACACCTGAATTTGCATTGTTTACAAAGGGGTCAAAATTGCCCCTAAACCAGGGTTTTCAAAATAGGTTTTTAGTTACAACCGTTTCATGCCAATTCCTCGAAATACTTTAGTATGACCCCACAAAGGAGGAATACTGGGTCTCCGGCTCGAATTATCTTATAATCGCACCAGTTAGTTGTACCTTAATCTGTCCTAAACCATGTAAGCTGTGGGGCTTGATGTCAGGAATACTTATTCATCATATAAAGTATATGCCTGTTTGAGGCTGTTTCATCTAACGGCCCATGCAATCTCACTAAAAACAAAGACTTAATCTTCGATCGTGACTATCTCATACAGGTTGGCTAAGATTGATTTTAGCGTCAGCCAATCAAATGTTCGCTTACTAAATCGTTCGGTATAAAACAGGACTTGTAAGATAACCCATATAAATAATAAGGAGAAGCGGTGATTTTCGAGTGTTCGCACGGGCGGTTTTGCTGTATGATGCTAATGCATTGGACATTTAACCCTTTCCCTCATATAGACGCTTTCTGACGCCTCTGCAGCAGACAGATTTTTGAAAACATAGTGACAAAAGAAGAAATTGCACAAAACGTGCAATTTCTCCTTTTGCCACAATGTTTTCCACTTTTTGTCATAGGTTATCCATTCAATTATGGAGATTTTCTATGTTTTGGCAAAATACGTTCAAAGTCGTCTGCTGCAGAATTGTCGTATGAGGGAAAGGGATAAACGAGCACGTGCTCCTGAGTATTTAAGTGTAAAAGGTCAATTGGAGACGACCTTTTATGTGGTGTAGTTAGATTCAATATACGTACAGCGAAGTATTTTTGGTCCGATTTGTTATGAGATTGGCAAGGGCAAAGGGCTTTTGCTGTACTAACTAATTAAAGCAGGTGATCGTTGGCACTTACTTGTTATGCTCATGACAAAACTGAAATTCCATGAAATGTAAAAACGCTTCTTGTAGAATTTTATCCTTAACCACAAGCTTCATCACCCGAAATTTTAAAAAATAAATCTTTCAATTAACCCTTTCCTACTTGCGAACGCATGTAATGCATCAACAGCAGCATTGTGTCAAAAGGAGAAATTGCTCATAAGGAGCATTTTCTCCTTTTGCTACAATGTTTTCAACTCAATTCAATATATAATAATTTTACAACTCGTGTTGTTTATCTTGAGTAAGTTAATGGCAAATGTTTAAATAAATGCATATAACTTCCTTCACTATTAGTAAAATCTGAACAAGATTTAAATTAATTGTTTGAGCTTAAAAACCAATTTAAGTCTAGTGACTCAAGGTTATTTCTTACCCCTTCAGGCAACGTTTTGGACTTTTATGACATAGCTAAATTAACACATTTCTCTGGTACTTTGACGTATTTCATTAGTTTCTAAAATTGTTCACCAGTTTGAACCGAATAAGACCTTTAGATTTATATCGGCGTGCAAATCTGAGCAAAATAAACACAATTATTCATGTTCGTTTAACAACTTCCTGTCATTGCCGACATGAATATTACATAGATTGAATTTATTTAGCAAAACCTGATATATGTTTCATATCAGAAAGAAGAACATTATTCGAAGAGAAAACCAATGTGCCTAAACGGACAGAGCGAAGTCTGACAGTTCATTTCATTGGCGAACCTGGCATCGCATGTTATTAGATACGCCCTGAATTTCCTAATTTAGAATTCTTTAACGGTCAATTAAAAGAGACAGTTAATTAGCAAAGATAACAGCTGTTGTATCGGAATATCCCATGGATTCCCTTTTTCGGAAAGTTGGAAAGCCGGCCAAACACAGCAGTAAGAAATACGATATGTCTTATACATTTCTCCTTGTCTGTTCACATATATTTAATAACATCTATTTTCACTTTTAATAAAAAAGAACAGAACAAGAACAGATGAAAGTAAACCTGTTATCTTTTCCCAAACTGTTAACCCCCCACCCCTTTGTCACTCTCTCTCTGTCTGTCTGTCTGTCCGTCCGTCCGTCTCTCTCTCTCTCTCTCTCTCTCTCTCTCTCTCTCTCTCTCTCTCTCTATCACACACTCTTTCGCTCTCTTTTCTTATTTTTTCATTCTCTATGGCTGTTTGTTAACCCTTTCCCTCATACGAAAATTCTGCAACAGACGACTTTGATTCAAAAAAGCCGTCTGCTGCAGAGGCGTCAGAAAGCGTCTATATGAGGGAAATGGTTAACCTTTAAACTAAAGTACTATGCATATTTTGCAGAACTTGGAGAAGGTTGGGATGTCAATAGGGAAGCAGTCACAGAAGGAGTTACTTTTTATCTGAAATACCTTGGATCAACTTTACTGGATGAGTTACCTCTTGGAGAAAGTTATGGCGAAGGAATTAGTTCTCGAGCAGTTCAGAGAATTGTCCAAATGGTGAATAATTCCTCTCAGAATAAATCTTTGCTATGTATATATTGCTCTTTATGATAACTAGGTAACGTCCCTTGATTGCCAAGGGACGTTTACTCAATATTCTCCTTCCGGGGGACTACCTTTTGACAAAATTGCGGACATAGACAAAGCAATCAGCGAGGCGCGCAAAAACAACAATGAAGTAAACTAGAAATACAACTTTACTTAATTTTAAAGTTTAATTTAAAACATTGTTTGCTAAAGGATTGATGGATTTATGTTTAAAACTTAAAGTCGATTTCAACAAGTTTCCACAGCCATCCCAACAATTTCCTAGTAACCAACTTCTCGTCGACCAATGGACAGATTTCAAAATAATTTCCTTAGGGGTGGGGCTGCTTTCACAAATTGTTAATATAAATGCCTCTATGAGGAACTTGGGGTCATCACAAATCCTGTCCACAAGTACTGGCTTGATGTAAAACAAAATTAATGTTTCTTGGGCGACATTTTGACCAAAATTCATCCGATCTGTTTAGAAATATTGTCACCAGGGGGAAGAAGGTTACGGCATTCAGTCAGAGTTACGTGTGGCTTTATAGTCTGCAGCAGATGACTTTAACAACATTTAGACAAAATCAATTGATATCTCTAAAAATGATTTATAATTGAAAAAAATTGAAAACATTGCTTCATTCAAAAATTGCTCATAAGAAATTTCTGCTTTTGTCACAATGTTTTCGAACGTCCTCTGCTTGTCATAATGCTTTTGAACGTATTCTGCTTGTCATAATGTTTTCGAACGTCCTCTGCTTGTCACAATGTTTTCGAAAGTCAACTGCTGCATATTCTTCTTAAGGCATATAGTAGCATCCCCACATTCTCAGTGATGTATACGCGGTCTGGAAATGTTAAAAATTCATACCCTCGTATTACTTTTTTACCAATATGTTCAACAACTAACATCGTACAGTACTTTAAAATATAGTTTATGGAAGCTAATTGAAATCTCTAACTATATAACTGTGTATTTTACTATTCAATTCATACTGTGTTACTCTGTCGGCGATTGTATAATCCGCTTGTATACATCGATTTCACGCTTGCATGACTGATTGCCTAATTAACAAGCTCGCACCGCTGCAGGGGTCATATCTTCAAAGATATGCAGGTCATAAAAATCTAATTAATATTCACGAAAATTGCTATTGATGATCTACAGTTGTATTAGGTAATTACGTGGGAAGGGTAAAAAGTATATTCTCCTTTTGCCTCAATATTTTCAAATCCTGCCGCAGAAGATATTTAAAAACATTGTGGCAAAAGGATAAAATTCTCTTCAGAGCAATTCCTCATTTTGTCACAAAGAACAAACTGAACCATTTTTTTTAAAAATACTTTCCAAAGTTTGGCCTACACATTTCCCAAGTCATCAGCTGTATATGGGTTTAAACAATTCTGCAGCAGACGACTTTGAAAACATCTTGACAAAAATTGCTAAAATGCGTCTGTAGGTGGGAAAGAGTTAGATATACATTCAACATATGAGCCATCTCGCGAGAAAACAAACATTGTGGTCTCTGCGTAAAGAGTCGACACGGATCATCCTAATCATGCCGCGCAGGTTTACTTGGACAGACACGTTTCGCCTCCTGTTGATTTTCTTTTTCGGGAATCATTACTCTATTCCCCCCCCCCCCCCCCCCCCCCCCCCCCTCTGATGCGGAATGTGTTGACCCAGATCAGTCTGTGCGGACAGCGCAAGCTAATCTGGTCAACACATTACGCAGATGCCACAATGTTGGTTTTCTCGCGTGACGGCTCATATATGCAGAAGTAGAGCTTGAAAACAACAACATGAATATCACTATTTAAAAATGATAGGAGAATTATTGAATTAAATAACATTGTTGTAAAAGGTGAAATTGCTCATTATGAACAAGTGCCATTATGTTAACAATAATTGTATGTTGCAGACGCATCAATGACCCATCAAAATGTGTTTGCAAGTAGGAAAGAGTTAAAAATGTGCCACTGACTTGACTACGCTTTTGAAAATATTACTGAAACCTTTTCCCCCAGCTGACACATCAGCAGCAGATCACTTTTGAAAACATTGTGGCAGAAGAAAAAAATGTTCATAATGAGCAGCTTCTCCTATTTGCCAGTTTAATTTTCATTTCCACTAATACACTTTTGTAGTTCTTATTAATTGAATTCCAGACCAATAAATCGTGCCTCTCATACACCAGCCACATATATCATTCAGTAAATATACATTTTGCTTGTCTGTTAATTTCGCGATATTGATGATAAACAAAACAATAAATCATCATCAGTTAACATTCCCATGTTGGAAATTCCTTTGTCAATCCACTTTCAGTAGGGAAAAGAGACGGACCGGCAATGGTATAACTTTGTTTTATCAAATTCTCCAGTGTTAGCAATGTTGTTCTTTTTCGCTTGAATGACTATTCGAAAGTATTCCCCGGAAGTAAAATTCACATGAATGCGCATGCGCAATTGAAGAGTAATCAAGGGTAGATAACCTAGTTATCGTAAAGAGCAATACAGAGCCAACAGTTTATTTAAAAAAAAAGATTATCACTTCAAAACTTAAATGAATTGTAAATTTTGTCAAAATGTCAAAATGGTATTTTGAAACGGGATAATCCCAGTAAGATGGACCAGTATGCTCTCATTCAGAATTAAAATAGTGTAAACAAGTTAGGACAATTCTAACCCTTTGATATGTTTTTATAATTTAATGAGTTACCTCTTGGAGAAAGTTATGGCGAAGGAATTAGTTCTCGAGCAGTTCAGAGAATTGTCCAAATGGTGAATAATTCCTCTCAGAATAAATCTTTGCTATGTATATATACAGAGCCAACAGTTTATTTAAAAAAAAAAAGGTTATCACTTCAAAACTTTAAATGAATTGTAAATTTTGTCAAAATGTCAAAATGGTATTTTGAAACGGGATAATCCCAGTAAGATGGACCAGTATGCTCTCATTCAGAATTAAAA
>JASEVX010000005.1:62935958-63064948 GCA_031761405.1 Serripes groenlandicus | reverse complement strand
GGCCTTACCGTCTTCAGCGGTTTGTTGTTACTTTTTATATTTATTTCTCGATTGCAATCGAAATGCTATGGGGAGCGAATCATGAACAGGTGTTTAAATGTGCACTTTTATTTTATTCTACCTTGTTTTCTTCAGAAATTATCTTTAGATGCTTCTCAATATTAATTTGAGAATTAAGGTAAATTCTTTCTGTTGCTGGAATTCATGAAAAAAAGGTTTTCCTTCGTTGAAAAATGTAGCACAGACCTGATATGGCTGGGTTCTTGTTTTCCTAACGTTAGAAAAATAAAACATGCAAGCTAAATTATTTGGACAACAAGAGAAAGGTGATTTGTCTAACTTTGGTTCTTTATACACATAACAGGCTAAAACAGTAAACAAGAAACTTGTGAAAGTAGCTCTCAATGTCAGCCCGAGTGGAATTAAGGTGACAGGAATGGAGTCAAAGGATGTAAACTTGGATATATCAATATACAGGTCAGTTTCATTTAACCCTTTCCCACATACAACAGATCTGCAGTATATGAAATTGAGACATCTAGGCATAAGTGTGATATTCTATATCATTGAACAGAGTTGCCTTATTTATGAAAATGTTTTCAAAGGTGTCGGCTGTAGATGCATCAAATGTGTTGCATGTTGTAAAGACTTAACTTGTTGGATGCTCAAATTGATGATTATATCTTAGGAAACCATAGTGAATACTTGAGATAACAATGTTTATTTTAAAAATCTTCATGAAAATTGGTCGTACTGTTCAAGTATGAATGGTATAACTGAGGTGAAATTGGGATCCATCATTGCCCTCTAGTTAATTTTAGTTGGGCCTCTTAACCCTTTCCCTCATACGGCAATTCTGCAGCAGACGACTTTGAATGAATTTTGTCAAAAAATAGAAAATCTCCATAATTGAATGGATAACCTATGACAAAAAGTGGAAAATATTGTGGCAAAAGGAGAAATTGCACGTTTTGTGCAATTTCTTCTTTTGTTACTATGTTTTCAAAAAGCCGTCTGCTGCAGAGGCGTCAGAAAGCGTCTATATGAGGGAAAGGGCTAATGATTTATTTAGTAATTGATAGGTCTAGCACACAATGTTACAATGTGAAAGATATATTTGCACAGTACACATGATATGTAGCTTGATCCCTCACACAGTCTATATGCTGAGCTCAAAGGCCTCTTTGAAAAGTTTCCATTTCAAAATGCAGAATGATAAAGCAGAATGTTATAAACCACCGAAAGATTTATAAGTCTTGACATGTGGAAAAATTGTTTTGAATCAGTTCTTTTCAGTTTCTTCTTTTCCCATTATATATATAAAATTGTCTGCAGCAGACAAAATGCACTACAAATTAACTGTTTACCTGATATGGTCTTTTTGTTTTAACCCATGATTTGACATGACTTTTCAAAGTATATCTGCTTAACAATCATCAGACGAACAATTTCAACAATCTAGAAAACTGAAAGGTTTATATTGATAAAGAGTTGAAAATATTGCAATAAAAGGCGAAATTGCTTGTTTTGAGCAAATTCACCTTTTATTGCAATGTTTTCAAAAGTCATGTTCAGATGTCGTTCATCTGTGTGAAATAATGGGTTAAGAGACACAGAGCAAAGTTTTATGACATTTGGAAGATTGGAATTATAGTTTGGATATTAAGCTCATAACTTCATGGGAAAAGGAGAAATAATTCAAATTGAAAAACTAACCATCTTTATCAAAGGATAAAAGTTCATTTACATGTATGATTGTCAAAGTGATTTGTTTTATTTTGGCAGGATTTCCTTTTGTACAGCGGATAAGACCCACGATAAAGTGTTTGCCTTTATTGCCAGAAACTCTATAAATGAAACCATGGAATGTCATGCTTATTATTGTGCTAGACAAAAAGTGGTAGGTATTAGAAGGATCTTATCATGACTCTGTTGGCTTACTCTTCAAAGTTTGTAAAACTTTCAATCTCATCAAATGCACATGCTAACAGTATGGTTAACTATGCCTGAAGTTGACCTTACTATGGGCCTTGTCCAAAAGTTGAAATTATGATAAAAAACAAAAAAATGAGAACATTATTGTGATATACAAATTTAAAGTTAGATCACATTCAACCCTTACCAACATGCAGACGCTTTATGACGCCTCTGCAGCAGACACATATTTTAAAACATTTAAACAAAAGGAGAAATTGCTCACAAATCGCAATTTCACTATTTGCCACAATGTTTTCAAATCTTTTCAATAATTATATTTTCATAAATGGATTTTCTTTTTTTTTCTCAGATGTTATCAACGTTGTCTGCTGCAGATTTTATGCATGTGGGAAAGGGTTAAAGTACCATTTTTCTTACAATATGTATTTTTTTTATTTAATAATTCACAGATTTGATGAAACATTATGTAAGTTATAATAATATACACACAAAATAGAATGAGGTCAAAGTTATCAAGTAATACCAGTTTCTAAGTCTGATCTTGTCATTTAAACATTTAACTTATCTGATGCAGATTTCACTACTTTTATACATAACATAATGTTACTACATCTCCTTATCTGATACAGACAACCTTTGATACCTCTGCAGCAGATGGATTTTGAAAACATTGTGAGAAAAGGGAAAAGAATCTCATTTTCTTGCAATGTTATTTTCCGGTACTCAATCTCAAAGTCTGATGTCTTGAATATTTTTCTCAGATGTTTTCAAAGCAGACAACTCTTAAATATAATAGAAGGTAAACAATTAAAAACAAATTGCAGAAGAATTATCTACAGATAAGTTTTTATGAACAAGTTTATACATTATTGTTACATGGTTTGAACTGCATTGTTTGTCTACTAAATTTGAGTATTAATCAATAAAATTGACCTGCTCCTGACCTTTAGCTTAGAAAATTATATTATATTGACTTACATGTAAGTATTTCCTTCATCCCTTTCCCACATACAACAAATCTGCAGCAGACGACTTTGAAAATGTCACTAAAAATATGGAAAAGCCCCAGGAATGATGGTGTAACTACTGAAAGAAGTTGAAAACATTTTGGCAAAAGGAGAAATTGCTTGTTTTGAGCAATATCTTCTTTTGTCACTATGTTTTCAAAAGTCGTATGCTGTAAAGGCATCACAAAGCATCTATATGTGGGAAAGGCTTAACTGCTATTATATGTTTCAGAGCAAATATAATTTGGGAAAATTATCAATACAAGATTTAAAATCATGGAAATATTAATAATACAAATCATTGCACTTAGGTTAGGACCAGATCATTATTTTTAAGTTATAACATTTTCATAAACATTTAAGTATTCAAATGGAGTTATAGCTTATTTTGGGTAATTTCTCCTTTTATCAACTGTCGTATTCTGAAGAGTTATGTCTGAAGACATCTTTATCAGGAAAAGATAAACCCTTTCCCTCATACAGACGCCATTTGACGCCTCTGCAGTAGACAGCTTTTTGAAAACATAGTGACAAAGAAGAAATTGCTCAAAATGAGCAATTTCTCCTTTTGCCACAATGTTTTCCACTTTTAGTGCCAGAACTCTTATTATATGAGAAATGGAGACGCCCGCTTTTGTACATGGAAGAGTCTACTTTAACCCTTTCCCTCATATAGACGCTTTCTGACGTCTCTGCAGCAGACGGCTTTTTGAAAACATAGTGGCAAAATAAGAAATTGCTCAAAACGAGCAATTTCTCCTTTTGCCACAATGTTTTCCAATTTTTGTCATAGGTTATCCATTCAATTATAGAGATTTCCTATTTTTTGACAAAATATGTTCAAAGTCGTCTGCCGCAGAATTATCGTATGAGGGAAAGGGTTAAAGTTTAAACTCAAGACTCGCACTAGCCTAGCCTTCTGATATATTGTCATGCTATATACATGTATATTTAATGTTTTCCACATTGAATGCGACCCAAGTAGTCAAAGCCATTTCTCACAATATCCTGTTAACAAGATATTAACCAAATATCTTGTGGAAATGGCAAGATGTAAGATTGGAAGTCAAGTGACTAAATTATCAACTAGTCGTGTCTGCGGTATGACCCCACCTGCTGATAAGGGCTGTGAAGAGTCACTTCGATATCACTTTATTCTTTCTTCTCATTTCAAGCTGTGATTTCAACTTTGCTCTGTTCATGGTTTTAAGTCATAAATATTCGTTAACCCTTTCCCACATAGAGCAAATCTGCAGCAGACGACCTCGAAGATGATTTACAAAAATGTGAAAAATCTCTATAAAAATTCTACTATGATAATTGTATAAAGTTGAAAACACTGCGGTAAAAGGAGAAATTGCTCTTTTTGAGCAATTTTTGCTTTTGTCACAGTATTTTCAAAAGTTGTCTGCTGTTGATGTCAGAAAGCGTCTATATGTGGGAAAGGGTTAATATTCATTATTCATAAGCGGATATTGTTTATGGGACATGTTGTTTGTTCACAACACAACTTCAATTTAACAAGGATGTATGGACAAGTACTGGAAGCGGACATCAAGCATGATTAATATAAGTGGATAGCTTCTTATGGAATCGATGTAAAAAGTTTAAACAACTAAGAACTATGATTCGCATGATTCTCGCCAAACTCGCAATAGAATGCGAGATTTCGTGGTGATGCGTATCTCTGTATTTATATGTCACTAAAGTGGTGTAAAATTCCATTCAAACAAACAAAAATAACATTTGTTTAATTTATTTCCCTGACTTTGGAAACATTTAACAGGAAATGTACAGTTTGGCCATCATGACACTCTTGTTTTCTTTTTAGGCCCAAGCTGTGACATTATCGGTATCTCAAGCTTTCAAGTTGGCCAAAGATATTTGGGAAAATTCTCAAAACCTGAAGAAAATTGAGATAAAGGTAAATATATTAATATCCTGATTATGTCTCGGCAAACTATTGTTGTATAGGAAACACTACGTCAGTCAGTTGGTCGCTTTTTAGATCACCTGAGCACTAAGTGCACATGGTAAGCTATTGCGATGACCTGATGTCCGTTGTCCGTCATCAACAAATTCTTTAAATGACATCTCTTACTAAACCACTGTATGTATTTTGACTAAACTTGGTAGGAATGATCCTTGGGTGATCCTCTTTCATATTTCAAAGAAATTAATTCCATGCAGAACTCTAGTTGTCGTGGTAACCGAAAGGAAAAGTTGTCTGACACAGAAAGGCCTTGAGCTTTGATATTTGGTGTGTAATGTTGTATAATGGTCCTCTACAAAGACTGTTCAAATTATGCCCCTAGGGTCCAAATTAGCCCTGCCCCAGGGGTCAACTGTTTTACGTAGAGATATATGGCGAAAAACTTTGAAAATCTCCTTGCCTGAAACTGAAAGGCGTAGAGCTTAGATATTTGGTGCCTAGTTGTTCTCTATCAAGATTGTTCAAATGATGACTGGGCTCAAAATTGTCCCAACCTGGGGGTAAATAGGGAAACACTTTGAAAATGTTCTTGTCTGAAACCGAAAGTCCTACAGCTTAGCATTGCCTAGTTGTCCTCTATACCAAGATTGTTAAAATGATGACTCTGGGCTCAAAATTGGTCTCCAGGTTGGTCTCCTGTTTTTCAGAGATATATATAGATAAAATCTTTGGAAATCTTCTTGCCTGAAACAGAAATGCCTAGAGCTTAGCCATGATTGTTCAAATTGTTCCTCTGAGTTCAAAATTGGCCCCATCCAGGGGGTCATCTGTTTAACAAAGATATATAGGGAACATTTTACATTTTCCTATAAATGTTTTCTTCTCCTGACCCAATGAACCAAATTCAAAAAAATAATCATCATTCCATTGTATGCTTAAGATGCTGAGTGTGACCTTTTTGGGGTAAAAACATGAATTTTGAGAATTGGACATAGCTTCTTCAGTTTTTGTTGGATTGATTATAAATTCTGCACACACACACATTCAATAAAAATATTTTTTTTGTATAAAACAGACTTTGGCGTCATACATTGGGGATATTTTTGTCTTTAAATATTTAAGAAGTGTATTTGGCTCAATGTTTAAGATTTTTATGCCCCCGGAATCTCCGATTCGGTGGGCATCTAGTTTTTGGCCATTACTTTTAAACCATAACAGGTACGGCTACCATATTTCACATGTGTATTCCTTGTGACATGACCTTTCTGTCAGTACCAACATTTTTGACCTTGCGACCTTGACCTTTGACCTAGATGTTGCCATTCTCGAAAAAAGCTTTAAACTTGGCCATTTCTTTTGAACCATAACAGGTACGGCTACCATATTTCACATGTGTATTCCTTGTGACATGACCTTTCTGTCAATACCAACATTTTTGACCTTGCGACCTTGACCTTTGACCTAGATGTTGCCATTCTCAAAAAAAACTTTAACCTTCACCACTACTTTTGAACCATAACAGGTAAAGCTACCATATTTCACATGTGTATACCTTGTGACATGACCTTTCTGTCAGTACCAAAATTGTTCACCTTGCGACCTTGACCTTTGACCTAGATGTTGCCATTCTCGATAAAAACTTTAACCTTGACGACTACTTTTGAACCATAACAGGTACGGCTACCATATTTCACATGTGTATATCTTGTGACATGACCTTTCTGTCAGTACCAACATTTTTGACCTGGCGACCTTGATCTTTGACCTAGATGTTGCCATTCTCGAAAAAAACTTTAACCTTGACCACTACTTTTGAACCATAACAGGTACGGCTACCATATTTCACATGTGTATTCCTTGTGACATGACCTTTCTGTCAGTACCAACATTTTTGACCTGGCGACCTTGACCTTTGACCTAGATGTTGCCATTCGGGGGCATCAGTGTTTCACAAACACATCTTGTTTTTTTCTACTTTTTCATAAAAATTGCAAGTGCTAGGGCTTTCAAACTTGAATTATATATAGTTACACATTGTATGTTGTTGATGATGAGTTTAGCCTATTTTCTGAGTGAATACCTTTGTTAGATTGACTTCGAAATTTGCACACACAATGTCTTTGTATTTTAGGCTTGTTTGGGTAGTGAAAGTTGGGGAATGTGTAACAAATAATTACACATAATTCTTGTATTCTTATTATTTTCATTGCAGAATAAGAAAAATGAACAAAACCAGAGTCAGTCAGCCAATAGTAGTCAAACACCAAGTAGTTCTTTCAAGCAGACCCACTCAGCTCCTCAGATAGATCTATTGTTAGGTAATGGTTTTTTTGTCCAAATAATGATAATAACACCTATTTAACCCTTTCCCTCATATAGACACTTTCTGACGCCTGAAAGCCTACACTTTGTGCAAAAATTGTTTTACAGGTTATTTTTGTGTTTAATTTTATATCTTGGATACTATGTATCACAATTCAAATTAATGCATAAAATACTTCAGGAATGTCTTGCATAGGTCATACCAAAACACTTCATCCATTGTCATATAACACAGATCATGCAAATTGGCCGTAACCCTAGTCAGTCATTTCTTCTTCTAAAGTAATCTATTTTGCAGAGGTGTCAACATTTATCTGTATGATGAAAAGGGTGAATCCCTGCCTCAAATAGCTGAGCCCCAGTATCTCAGTCCGTATCAATGTAGGCTATCAATCCAGGGGTTGTGAGTTCAAACCCCAGCTTGGCCAATATTCCTTCCTAAGTTTGACAAAATCATTGCAACTACCTTTCTTACTTTTTGGGGGGGGGGGGGGGGGGGGGGGGGGGGGGAAAGCAGTTAAGCACAGAAAAACTGGCATGAGCAAGCCAGGAAACACATAGGTATGTGAACTGACTGCCATAATAAGACTGGAATTCTTTTGAAAATGGCCTTAAACTCCAATCAATCAATCAGTAACTTTTTGCTTTATCTAACTGTATTTCAGATTCACATCCCCGCTTACCTAAGCCGAGTAGTGAAGTTATTATTTGCAGACCACCACACTCCCCTTCTAGATTAGATACCTCAAGTCCTATTAATAGAACTGAGAGTCCTCAGAACCGTCAAGGATGGGTAGGTTCTTTGTTATTTTCTTACACATAGGATATATATATATATACAGTTGAACCTGTGCTAAAGACCACCTTGGAATAGCAATTCCCTGTCTATGGCGACCATACTTTTAGTTAACAAAATACTCATTTTCTGTATATTTGACCCTGCAATAAAGACCACCTGTGAACAAAGTCCAGATTTTTCACTTCAAATTGTGGTCTTAAAACACAGATTTGACTGTTGGTATAAATCACACAAAATAAATCTTTGTGACTTTCCAACTAGGGAAGATAATGATTAGCTTGCAAAACCTACGCAATCTGAACAGGAATCTGAATATCTACCCTGTTTGCCATGTGGTTACACCAGCAGTCAGAAAGCCTCCGAAGATCAGATGACCAACATTACTGTCTACATTGACTACTTATTTAAAACACCTTAAACCTTTCCCACACACATCAATCCGCAGAAAACAATTTTGAAAACATGAAATAAAAAAATATGGAAACTCTATAAATGCAAAATGAATTATTGAAAAAAGTCACGATGAGCAATATCTCCTTTTGCCACAATGTTTTTAAAAGTCATCTGCTGCAAAGGCGTCAAAAAGCGTTGGAAAGGGTTTAGGAAATTAATAAGCATGCTCAGGATAAGTGGAAACATTATAACAAACAAACATATCACTGACACATAACATTAGGTAATCTGCTTTTGTCTTGCTTTTCAGCAAACCTTTGATGAGGACAATTCTGAATCTGTAACTACTAACGTAGATAGTGAAAATCTAGATGACTGCTTTTCTCAGTAAGACACATTTTTATCTTAAGCCTTTACCCTCATATGACAATTCTTCAGCAGACGACTTTGAACATATTTTTACAAAAAGTAGAAAATCTCTATAATTGAATGGATAACCGATGACTAAAAGTGGAAAACATTGTGGCAAAAGAAGAAATTGCTCATTTTGAGCAATTTCTTCTTTTGTCACTATGTTTTCAAAAAAGCTGTCTGCTGCAGAGGCATCAGAAAGCGTCTATATGAGGGAAAGGGTTAATTAATCTACAAATTCCTTGACTTGATTTTACCATCCATAGTGTATCCATCTGTGTATGGATTTTGTTATAGCATCTTGTTTCTGCATAGGTGTTGAAGGTTTTCATTCGACTCCGATCCTGGTAGTCACGTTTGGGGCGTATAAAGCACATTTTCTAGTGAATGAACTGTGGATAATCATGATGGTTCTTGATTAGTACTGTCATCGTTAACTAGAATTGTGATTCTGTTGATAACACAACATCAATGAATCAATCATGAATTTCTTTTGTCATTTGAGCCTGTTATTCAACTTAACCATACACAACAAATTTGCAGCATACAATTTTTGAAACATCTTTTAAAGGAAATGTCTATTATTAAAAAATACAATTATTGAATGGAGTTGAAATCATTGTGGCAAAAGGAAAAGTTGCTCATCATGATATTACTGCTTTATGACATTTCTAATTGAAAATATTGGATAAAAAGATAGAGGAAAATCTGGTTATCAAGTATAGTTTTAACAGTATTGAAATGATACGCTGTTGACCACCAAAGGACATTTTTTGTCAACATCTGACCAATTATTTATGAATAATATATATTACACATTAGTTTGTGTGTCACCTGCCTTTGAAACACCTGGTGATCACTTTGTCATGTCTGTCCATCACATGTTGGCTGAATTCCTTGAACACCCTTGTGCATCTTCCTACTATTTTAGGATGCCGACGCAAGAAAATTACAACGTAAAAGTAGAGCTCTAGATAAACTTCGTTTTTCATGTTCTAAAATCGTTATTTGACCCTGAAACCTTATGTTGTGGGTACTCAAAAGAATCGTCTCGGTGACAAATCTTTTGAGTACCCACATCATAGGGATTAGTTGGATAATAAAAGAGAAATTGTGGGGAAAAGAGTTTAATAGCCCTCTTTATCTTGACCTCACACATTATTACTATAATTATGGAGATATTTGGACACAAGTGGTATCCAGCCATCATGGAGGACGGCACAGTGATCATCAGACTTGTATGCAGTTGTACACACCAAATATGTATAACTAGTAGTTTTATATGAAACCATGACCTTTTAGTCCACACTCTTATTAAGCGTGCAACTTCCTATTATACTTATTTTCATTTCAATTACAGATTGGCTGTAAACAGAGTCAAAAACCCTGGTTCAGAATCTGCTATGTTTCAAGAGTTTTCAACAGATCTAAAGCAAGAAGACTTGGATGACAGTGTTCAAGATTACATGGATGGGCTAAAGTCACTTGAGGCTTTCTCTAGAACGAAGTCAATGGAAGATCTTCTCAATATTTAATAAGTTGATACATCATGTGATATATTTAGACTGAATTCTCGTTAAAAACCGTTCAGAGGAATAGAATGGAAAATATAAATAAACTATTGAATAATTTCATATACAGTGGAATCTATATATATAAATACAACAAATATGTTCTCTGTTTTACAGGTTGTCTTAATTTACAAGGTCATTAACCCTTTCCCTCATATAGACGCCTTCTGACGCCTCTGCAGCAGATGGCTTTTTGAAAACATGGTGACAAAAAGAAGAAATTGCTTGAAACGAGCAATTTCTCCTTTTGCCACAATGTTTTCCACTTTTAGTCATAGGTTATCCATTCAATTATAGAGATTTTCTATTTTTTGACAAAATATGTTTGAAGTCGTCTGCTGCAGAATTGTCATATGAGAGGAAAGGGTTAATACAGAAATTGAGATATTTGGAAACTCAGAGTTTGGTTGCTGAAGACAAGGAATTGCTATTCCAAGGTGGTCCTAAAGCATAGGTTGGATTGTATATAAGATGAACATTAAGTGTAAACAAAATGATGCTGGATATGAGCAATATCTGTGGGTGTTTTTTTTTTTTTATATATATATATATATATATACCCCCACCAAACTTGACTTAGGGCATATACTATATTGTTACCTTCTGCTGACAGGGCCTCCGCTGCCGGTCGCCAATTTTGCCAATTGCGAAGAAATAATCCACGCAAGAAAAAAAGAATTTGCAAAAACACTTGCGAAAGAAAATTCTCAGCAAATGGAGCCGCCATTTTGTTTTATAAATGCTCTAAGCGGCGTATATTTTCAATGATATAAGCATTCTATTGACTGTTTCAGCCTGTCCTTCCATCCTTCTGTCATTAGAACTTTAACCCTTTCCAATATACAACAATTCTGCAGCAGACAACTTTGAAAACATCTATATAAAATACGGAAAATCTCTGAAAATGAAAATACAATAATTGAATCGAGTTGAAAACATGGTTGACAAAAGGACAAATTGCTTGTTTATAGCAATTTCTACTTTTTTCGCCATGTTTTCAAAATGCCGTCTGCTGCAGAGGCGTCAGAGAGCGTCTATATGAGGGCAAGGGTTAAATTGGAAGGATTGCATTGAATTGGATGTGAAAGCTTTCAGAGAAATCTGTCATTATATGCTGTATAAGGCAGAGTACTTGTCCTTGGAATTTTAAATAACTAATATATTTCACAGTTTCTGCTTGTTTGCTTTGCAATGCATGTGTGTATTTCATCTGACATTTGGCGAGTTTTTGTATTATAAGAAGATACAGACCAACTTCAAATTGTGGAGCCATCAGACTATGATAAAAAGAGTTAATGTCTTGGAAATTGAACATTTTAAGGGTGTTGCAGTTTACAGTGCTCTGGATAAGGAGCGTTTTTCATGCCCTAAAATCCTCATTTGATCTGAAAAACCTATGTTGTGGGTACTCAAAAGAATCGTCTCAATTATTTTGAGAACCCACAACATAGGTTTTAATGAGTGCTTACAGAGATATCATGGAAAGAAGACCTGTTTACTCCTTATCTAGTCCTTTGTATTGATGCTCATTTTCTTGGCAATGCATGCAGATACTACAATGATTTTTGAGTGTGTAGATGTAACATGACAAAGTTAACTCCTTTTCACACATATAACAAATGTGCAGCAGACAATATTGAAAACAGTTGAGTCGAGACTATGGCAACCTCTATAAATGAAAGAACAATTTAATAAAATTGAAAAAGTTGGGGCAAAAAGAAAAATCATTCATAATGAGTAATTTCTCCTGTTGGCACAATGTTTTGCAAAGTCTTCTGCTGCAGTTAATTTAACCCTTTCCCTCATACGACAATTCTGCAGCAGACGACTTTGAACGTATTTTGTCAAAACATAGAAAATCTCCATAATTGAATGGATAACCTATGACAAAAGATGGAAAACATTGTGGCAAAAGGAGAAATTGCACGTGTTGTGCAATTTCTTCTTTTGTTACTATGTTTTCAAAAAGTTGTCTGCTGCAGATGCGTCAGAAAGTGTCTATATGATGGAAAGGGTTAAAAGATGTTCAATTTAAAGTTGGCTGCCATTCACAATTCTATAATCACACTGTTTTGATTAGTTCAATTTTCATGAGAGTTATTATATCATGTTGAATATTAATGGTAATCGTTATCGTTGCATTAAACTTTCATTTTATATATAATCTGTATTGTTAAAGATGAAGTTGACGAATGACATGTGACAGCTGTCATAACTATGATTTCCCTGTACAACATATGTATTGTTTAAGCCTCTACCATCAATAGAGATGCATTTTGAAATTACTGTGGCAAAAAGAGAAATTGCTCTTAATGAGCAATTTCTTCTTTTGTCTCGATGTTTTCATTGATAAAGATTATCCGTATTTTTTGGAGCTGTTTTCAAAGTTGTCGGCTTCAGATTTGCTGTATTTGGGAAATGGCTTATTGGAATATCCAATGCCTGTATATAAACGCAATACTTCTAAAGTGTTCAACTTAATTTAAAATTGTGCTTCCATTTTTCTCAATATTACAATGTTTTCCTCAAAGTTTTCAAAGAAGACAACTTGTTAAGATATTCTATCAGGTTAACAGATAATCAACCCTTTCCCACATACAACACATCTGAAGCAAAAGACTTTGAAAACATCTAGGCTAAAATAAGAATAATGTATAAATAATTTATAGAGTGTAAACATTGTGGCAAATGGCGAAATTAATCATGAGCAATTTGTTCTTTCCCAACGACTGCTTCAAATGCATCAAATATGTCTACAGGTAGAAAACAAATTATAGCTCTGGAAGAGAAGTTTTAACCCTTTCCCTCATACAACAATTCTGCATATTTTGTCAAAAAATAGAAAATCTCTATAATTGAATGGATAACCTATGACTAAAAGTGGAAAACATTGTGGCAAAAGGAGAAATTGCTTGTATTGAGCAATTTCTTCGGTTGTCACTATGTTTTCAAAAACCTGTCTGCTGCAGAGGTGTCAGAAAGTGTCTATATGAGGGAAAGGGTTAACCATTTACAATATCGGAGCCAACTGCTTCAAGAACATAGAAATTACAGTTTTCAGGTCAATTCACAGTTCAAGCATTATTGGAAAGGAGAAATTTCTCTCATTTACTGTTTAAGTGTTCAATAGACATCTTTAGCTGATGAGGAGTTGAATGTCATCTGTAGCAAATTAAGGATAAAGGTGGTTTACTGGATTAACCCTTTCCCTCATACGACAGTTCTGCACAGCAGACGACTTTGAACATATTTTGTCAAAAAATAGAAAATCTCTTAAAATCGAATAGATAACATACCACTAAAAGTGGAAAACATTGTGGCAAAAGGGGAAATTGCTCATTTTGAGCAATTTCTTCTTTTGTCACTATGTTTTCGAAAATCCGTCTGCTTCAGAGGTGTCAGAAAGTGTCTATATGTGGGAAAGGGTTAACCATTTACAATATTAGAGCCAACTGCTTCAAGAACATAAAAATTACAGTTCTCAGGTCAATTCACAGTTCAAGCATTATAGGAAAGGAGGAATTTCTCTCATTTACTGTTTAAGTTTTCAATAGACATCTTCAGCTGAGGAGTTGAATGTCATCTGTAGCAGATAAAGGCTAAAGCTGGTTTACTGGATTACCATGCTGGCCATTCTGTGAAAATGCTTATACAATAAGGTTGCACCAGACTGCTTTGAAAACATATGAGAAAAAAGTATGAAAAATATATATAGATGAAAGTATTATTATTGAATAGAGTTTAAAAATATTGTCGAAACAATTGCCTACTATAGGTGTGCCAAAATGCATATTGTGTGACCCCTTTCCTTGTGTGTTAACTATTAGATATTTGTATTATAGAAAGTTCTAATTTGTTTACAGTTAATCTTTTTCCACTTACAGCAAATCAGCAGCAGATGACTTTGAAAATATATAGGCAAACGTGTAGAAAATCTCTATGAGTAAAGGTTTAACCATAAAATGAAGTTGGTAAATATGGTTGGTGGCAATAGAAGAAATTGCTCATTTCTCCTTTTGTCATATTGTTTTCAATAACCGTCTGCTGCAGAGGAGTCAGAAAGTGTCTGTTTGTGGGAAAGGGTTAAAGAATATTCATACACTGCCTTAGCCTCGCTTTCAATACTACATGAATATTCGAAACGATATACTTAAGAAATGTCTCTTGAAAGACACATGATATGTTACAGTTACATGTACTCATTACAGTTAATTCACCATATTGTTATCAGGACTCCATCCTACCTTTGTAAACCCTTTCCCTCATATAGACACTTTCTGATGCCTCTGCAGCAGACCACTTTTTGAAAACATAGTGACAAAATAAGAAATTGCTCAAAACGATTAATTTCTCCTTTTGCCACAATGTTTTCCACTTTTAATCATATGTTATCCATTCAATTATAGAGATTTTCTATTTTTTGACAAAATATGTTGTCGTCTGCTGCAGAAGTGTTGTATGAAGGAAAGGATTAACCCATTCCCACATACAACAAATCTGCAGTAGACGACTTGAAACATCTAGGCAAAACATTAAAGTTTCTCTATTAATGAAAGGTAATTAATTGAATCAAGTTGTTAACATTAAGAGCAATTTCTTTGTTTCATAAGCTGTCTGCTGTAGATGCGTTAAAATGTGTCTATTAGTGGGAAAGGGTCAAAATTGATAAGATATTCATACTGAATGTAAAACGAGGCTAAGGTGTGTATTAACCCTTTCCCACCTATAGATGCATTTTGACGCCTCTGCAGCAGACGCCTTTTGAAAACATCATGACAAAAGGAGAAATTGCTCAAAACAAACAATTTCTCCTTTTGCCACGATGTTTTCAACTTTTTTCAGTCATTATACCTACAATTCAAGAGATTTTCCATATTTTTAAGTAGACATTTTCAAAGTTGTCTGCTGCAGATTTGCTGTATGTGGGAAAGTGTTAAGATACATAAATTGCACAATTCATTATTTTTGTTCTGGTTTGGGCATTTGTGTCATTCTATCACTTGTTTTTGTAAACCCTTTCTTACATACTCATGCTTTCTGTTCAATAATTATAATTTTATTTAAAAATGTTTACTATATTTTTTTCCAAAATGTTTACTATATTTTTTTCCAAAATGTTTTCAAAGTCATTTGCTGCCAGATTTGGTGTATGTGATAAAGAGTTAACAGTGAATATTATCTGGTGAGTCGATTATCCCACCCAAACTACACGGCCAGGCCAAAATGGGACTTATTGCAGGTATCGAATTGGGTAAACAGATAGCCCTTTCAAGAAATATACCAAATCTGCAGCAAACAACTTTGAAAAGAGACAATATGAAAAAGTTCTATATATGAAATTACGAGTATACATCTTGCAACAGATGTCTGCATGTCAGAAAGGTTTACTGAATTAAAACAAAAATGGCTTTAGTTCAATTAGATATATGTATACCAAGTTTTGTATTGTTAACCCTTTCCCTCATATATACGCTTTCTGACACCTCTGCAGCAGACAGCTTTTTGAAAACATAGTGACAAAAGAATAAATTGCTCAAAACGAGCAATTTCTCCTTTTGCCACAATGTTTTCCACTTTTAGTCATAGGTTATCCATTCAATTATAGAGGTTTTTTATTTATTGAAAAAATATGTTCAAAGTCGTCTGCTACAGAATTGTCACATGAGGGAAAGGGTTAAACACGAGTTAGATATGAGTATTGAGCATACACTGTTAATGTTCACATACTGCCATACTACTGTGATAAGATGTTAGATTGATAATGTTCTGAAGATGCTTTTTACCATCTAAGCCGATAATGTTATCTTAACTCTTTCCTTCATATAGACGCTTTCCGACGCCTCTGCAGCAGACAGCTTTTTGAAAACATAGTGACAAAAGAATTGTCATATGAGGGAAAGGGTTAACCCTTTCCCACATTTAACGTTACTGCAGCATGAGACATTTAGTCAAATATATGGAAAGTCTAAACAAGAAATATGGTAATAAATAATCATTGAAAAGAGCTGAAAAAAATTGAAAACATTGTGGCAAAAGGATAAATTGCTCATTATGAGTAATTTCTCCTTTGTCATAATGTTTTCAAAAGTTGTCTGCTTTAGAGGTGTCAAAAAAAAGTCTATAGGTGGGAAAGGACAACTGGCTTCTGCTTGACAAGCAACCTGGGGGGAAATGTAACATCTTGAAAACTACTTGGATGCAGAGTTGAAAACATTGTAGAAAAAGGATCAACTGCTACTTTTGATTATGTTCTCATTTTCTATCAATGGTTCAGAAGCCGCCTGCTGTAAATGAATGAAAAAGAAAAAGCTAAGATGATAATTCTGGCAATGAAACCAATATATGGTTGATATTGAAGATAGTGATTCAGACCTATGACCTTCCATGCCCTGGTACCAGGTTTGGTTCAAGTGGTGAATTATGTCAACCCTTTCCTTGATACAAAATGTGGCAGACGACTTTAGTAAACATTGTTTGTAAAGGAGAAATTTGTCTTTTCCAGCAATTTTTTATTTTATTTTTTTTATAAAAAAAACATCCTTCCAATTATCTAGATCTGGCCATTATTTTAAATCCGACTTGTAACCAAAGAAAGTGTCTGATAAGTGTTCGAATTATAAAAAATATATATATGTTTATAATAAAAGTTTTTTATATACAAATAATTGTTTGTGAAGAATATGTACAATATATCATGAAGAAAATTTAGGTATTTGAATCTCATTTCTTCAGAAGATTGGTATCATCTGATTGTAATGTTTTCTCAGATGTGTCAATGTCGGATTCTGAATTTGATATAGTTTATGGTCGTATTAGCTATTTTTTAGTAACTTGCTTAAAAAAACCAACACTTATGTGGAAAAAAACCAGTGCAGCAATGTATCGTTTTTGATATTTGTTAGTAACATGCTTAAAAACCAAGATACATGTGGAAAAAACAAGTGCAGAAATTTATGAATGTGAGCTGTTCATCTTTTTCCCACAAATCTCTAGTACTATAAGATGTCTGATTAACCCTTTCCCTCATATGGACGCTTTCTGTGACGCCTCTGCAGCAGACAGCTTTTTGAAAACATAGTGACAAAAGAAGAAATTGCTCAATACGAGCAATTTCTGCTTTTGCCACAATGTTTTCCACTTTAAGTCATAGGTTATCCAGTCAATTATGGAGATTTTCTATTTTTTGAAAAAATATGTTCAAAGTCGTCTGCTGCAGAATTGTTGTACGAGGGAAAGGGTTAACCCTTATAGACGCATTTGAATGCATATACAGCAGACGACTCGTAATGAGCAATTTCTTCTATTGTTTACATTTTGATCAATGATAAAAATTTCATTTATAGAGTACCATATTTTGAACCAGATGTTTTCAAAGTCACATGCTGCAAAATCGTTGTATGTGGGAAAGGGTTATTGGTTTGCTATGCAGGTTCCAGTTCAATAAGGCTGTGACTTCTCCAGCAAGCAGAATACATTCATGTGTTGTTAAGGTCGTTCCAATTTGTCTTTTCCTGCATAGATAAGTTGTGTATCTACGCCAAGTCACTAAGCATTCGAGAGCTGTGCTCTAGGAAAGCCAACCTTAACATAATCATTAAAAATGTATAGAAAGACCAAATGGATACAGCTTAACAGAAGTTCACAGTACCTTTCTGTGACTCATTAGCAAACAGTACAGATCATGCTATATGGTTTCAATGAATGGTATAAATCTACACAGGTCTTAAAGGCTTTAAAGTTGGTTCTCCTAGAGCTCCGCTCCTTTTTTGATAATGATGAATTGTTCCTTTTAATATTCTACCATCAAAATAGTCTTATATTTTGGTGAAATATCTTTGAATGTGTGACACAGAGTGGTCAGAGGCTGTTGCTGTGCGGTATATAATTATACCACCAGATACATAGTATATGGGGGCTATATAGGAGTCACGCTTGTCAGTCGGTTTGTTGGTCTGTGGACATTTCTTGTGAACATTATTCTCAGCAACCCTTGGTCAGTATTCAATATAACTTCACAATTATGATCGATACCATGCCTTGTTGTGCATATTGTCGTAATGTTGCACTGGAATTATTTTTAAATGAGTTATGGCCCCTTGAATTTCTCATACATATGTATATTGTCAGGCACCAGCTGGGGGTATTCATCACCTTCAGTGATATTTCTAGTTGACTTGTGAAAGCTTATTGTATGGGTTACTGTTCATTTGTGTTCAATAATGATTAAATCTCATTAAAACCAGACCTATATTGGTTAATGGTATATAGATCTGATGACCGCCCCATACAGATCGTCTTGAATTGTTGCTTACCAAATCCTTTGCTATAAAGCAGGTAAGAACACCCATATCAATAAACAATATAGAAAAGCAGTGATTGTGAAGTGCTCCGATTGTATAGCAATGGCATTTGTTGTATTGTGTGATTTCGTTAACCCTTTCCCTCATACGACAATTCTGCAGCAGACCACTTTGAACATATTTTGTCAAAACATGGAAAATCGCTATAATTGAAGGGATAACCTATGACTTAAAGTTTTGAGCAATTTCTTCATTTGTCACCGTTTTCAAAAAGCCGTCTGCTGCAAAAAGCATCTATATGAGGGAAAGGGTTAAACATTAAAACCAAGCATGTGCTCGCTGTAAAGTGTTTAATTTGTACAGACCTCGGGTCAATTTTAGACGACCCTTTTTGCGGGATAGTTGTTCAGATATATGTCCGTGAAGTATTTTGGTCTGATTTTTATGAGATTGATAAAAATTATGCCCTTTATTTAGGTGCTACATGTTTATTGTAAAGTATTGTGTATAAATAATTTGCAAATAAATAAATGAATAGATCATTACATGTAAAACTATATGAGTGGTGCTCTGCAAAAATCATTCTAAGGGAATTTACAATCGGTGTAGATCAAATAAGGTCAAAGGGGGCTTACGGAAACTTATGAAAGTTGTACGCATTTTGTTTCTTAGCATAGTTGTGAAGGCTGATATTTGTCTACACTTGTGATAATGATTGTAAGGTTAGTTTCTAGGAAGCACCACTCATATGTATACCGGTTACTGAACGCGAAATTTCAGGATTGTCTGCTTTGAAAATATCTGATGTTGAAATTATAATATTGATATAGAGTTGGAATAATATGGAAAGATGAGAAATTGCTTGTATAGAACAATTTCTCCTTTTCTAGCAATAGTAGAATGCCTTATTATTAGCAATTTATCCTTTTTCCACAATGTTTTCAATGTAACACAAGCAATGATGCAACATTGAGTAATAGTTGGTTTAGCTTGGTTAAAATTGTTCAAAGGAAAGAAACAAGCAAAGAGTGATATTTTTCCAATTACAATAATTTTTTCTCAATTTTTCAAAGTGCTCAAGGTGAATTTTTGTGATTTCCCTATGTCTGTTGTGTGTCAACAATTTTCTTAAAATGACATCTTTTCTTCAACTATTTGGTCAATTTGTTTATAAAACTCCACTAGTCTGAAGAGTTTTCATCCTTCCTTAACTTACATAAGTTGCCACAACAGCATTAAAACAGCAATCGGAGATGAACAAATTTTACTTGTGGGTTTAAAAATCATCTATTGCAGATTTGTGGTATATGGGAAAGGGTTAAGCCAATCATACTCGAGTTATTTGTAGAACAAGTGACATTAAATATCCCCAAGCACATCTACATTGTTCTGTGCCATTGGAGATCATGGTAAAGTGTCCTTGGACAAGGCACTTTTCCTAGCCTAGTATCAATTGGTGTATCCAGAGATCATGAATACATGAACCGTCTCTGTGATATAATGGAAATAATGTTGCAAAATGATGTGAAGGACATCTACATTGTATGCTATAGTTTCTATTGAAGAGAATGTAGATCCAGATCAGACTGTACACATGTGCCAGGTAATCTGCATCTACACTCTTGTTGCACTCTATAGTTGGTTTTCCTGGAGCACTGCTCATATTTTGTCCAATCAACCAACATACCATTTTCTGTATAATTTTGTATTTTGAGTGTTCGCATACTCCCCTTAGTGCTTTTTGTTGAATCAAATTCATGTACAGTCTGGGTACAATTCTTGAAATCGTATTAAAGAAATTATGTTTTAGAATTAAGAAATGGCATGAAGATATTTACTGTGCGGTTCTTGAAAGCTTTCATGTCGAACTGGTAGATAGCAGAGGTCCAGATCGAACTGCATGGATGCCAAGTTTGATTTTTCATCAGCTGCTTAGGTGTTTATTATGTTATGTTTAAACCTTTCAATAAATCTGCAACAGACAACTAGGAAAAACGACTGGCAGTTTATGGAAAAAGTTGAATTTTAGAATATAGTTGAATGTGTCAAAAGGAGAAATTGCTCATTATGAACAAAAACTCTCGCATGGGCATCAGAAAGGACCTTTATATGAGCAAAGGATATGTCAAGACCTTGCTTTATAGGACTTCATTATATGGAGAATTTAAGAAGGGTTCTTGGCACTCAGGGCTGTGGAGTAAGCATTATGACTGGATCGCTGGTGTCCGACTAAATGGACCAGAAGTGCTGGAAAATTACACAGGAAACGTCATGATATAACTGAAAAATAGTTTAACCCTTTCCCTTATATAGACAGTTTCTGATGCCTCTGCAGCAGACAGCTTTTTGAAAACATAGTGACAAAAGAAGAAATTGCTCAAAACGAGCAATTCCTCCTTTTGCCACAATGTTTTGCACTTTTAGCCATAGGTTATCCGTTCAGTTATAGAGATTTTCTATGTTTTTGTCAAAATATGTTCAAAGTCGTCGGCTACAGAATTGTCGTATGAGGGAAGGCGTTAAAGCGGTGTACAAACATTTAAAAAAAAAAAATCATTATATAGATATTGATCATTCTCAACTCCTTTCAACTTTTATGAAGATTTTTCGGATTATTTGCCTTGATGTGTCCAAAAGTGGTCTGCTGCAGATTTGTGTTATATTGGAAAAAGGTGATGGTTATTGCAGTTGTAGATTAACTTCTGCATTGTAAACATACCAGCCAATCTTGAGGGATAGTTTGTTAGGTGACTTCAAATCATTTCAGATAAACATTTTAAGATATTTTCAGGTTAATACCTATTGAGGAAATATGGAAAAACAGTGTGTCAGTTCCGATGCAGAATTAAAAACATCATACTGTATTTTCAGAAGTTGTTGTTCTTCTAATGTGTAAAGAATCTTCTGTTAGAGGTTAAGGGTAAAATAAAGACTGTAAAGCTAATTTGAAGGAAGCTACAAGTAATTGGTTATTTCTATGAAATAGTTACGGTAGAGTTAGTGCAAAGAGAAATATTTGGTGAATGTTAAATAAATATTACGTTTTATGCATTTAATGTATTTTTTACTTTTCATGATTAAAATTATTTAGAAACAAAGATTATTGTAACCTGTTTTTAGCTCACCTGAGCACGAAGTGCTCAAAATCGCCTTTTGTCAACATATTCTCCTCTGTAAGCAGTGGGTCAATTGGGATGAAACTTCACAGAAAGCATCCTCTCGATGACCCGATTAGAATTCCTTCAATGTTTTGGGATCCATGCAAAATTCTGGTTTCCATGGCAACCAAAAAAATCTAGAATAATCACTGAAGATGATAAATACCCCCTAAACAGCACCTTGACCTTAACCATAACTTAATAAGTAAAAGGGCCATAACTCTATAAAATAACATGCAATTGTAACCCCTTTAGGATATGCACATCTCCTCTTGGTATAGAAGCTTCATGTAAAATTTTATTGAATTCCACCCAGTGGATTGTAAGAAATAGGCTGGACAAAATATGGCTTCCGGCCGACCGACAGACCGCCTGACACAGTGACTCCTATATACCCCCTCTTCTTCGAAGGGGCTATAAAAACTATAGTACTTCTTCTCCCAATCTGGCTGACCAATTTTCAAATAATTTTGTAGAAATGGCACTTGGGTGCCCCTCTATCAGATTCCTTCAAGCCATGTTGATGGGTCAAAAACATGGCCACAGGGGGCTGAGCGGTTTTGCCTTGTATGCAGTCAACTTAAACAAGAGAGCCATGATGGCCCTATATTGCTCACCTGATTTAATAGAACTTCAATAGTTTTCAAAGTTTTATACTCTATACATATAAGGAAAACAAGCAACCCCCCTGGTGGCCATGTTTTTCAACGGATTGGATTTATTTGAACAACCTTGGTAGGTCACCCAAGGAACAATTGTGCCAAATTATCTTTAAATCGGGCCAGTACTTTTGGATAAGAAGAATTTTAAAGATTTTACAAGAAAAATGTGGGGTCATGCATTATGCAAGAAAGAACTCACCCGACGAAAATTGTCATTTTGGACTAAATCGGGCCCGGACAAAACCGGTGTTTAGCATTCTCTACTTTCACTTTCAAACAAGGTCAAACTACTAAAAGTGATCAAATCAATCATTTCCAGTGCATCCTATACACATTCACAATGCATTTAAACTCAATGTCATATATTCAATACATTCTGGGGATGGATGATATACACTAATTTCTACTCAAACAAAGTTTTTTTTTAGGGACTAAAGTACTGTAGATCAGCAAGTCAGCGGATGTATTTAGTGTAATTTGACCTTAATAGATTGATTGAAAAACATGGCCACCAACTGGCATCAGAAAATTGGTAATATAAGTAACATTGTGAAATTGTTCTCTGAAAATCATTGTCCACATCTTTTTTCAAAAAACCGTCTGCTGCAGAGGCATCAGAAAGCATCTATATGAGGGTAAGGGTTAAATGGTTCTGTTCATTTTTATTTTAACTGAACACAAAATAAGCTTTCTTGATCACTGATTGTGTTTATTGTGCGTCTGTTGCACTTGTATCTGTGGAGATAAAAGTTTTAACCCTATCCCAAAACAACAAATATGCAGCAGATGACTCGATTGAATGATAAGGTTTTATACTCCGTTTTCAACAATTCAGTCAGTTTCAGTTACATCATGGTTGCCAGTTCACTTACTCATGTGTTAACTGGCTTTGTCACACCAGTACTCCACACAACATTTTTTTTAAGCAACTGACTGCTTTTCAACATAGGACTCTTAAGACTGTTATCTGCAGACGACATTTACTTACAAAAAAGGAAAATTTCTGAATGTAGCTATAATCATATCATCTTAGTAAACTCGTTTATCAAAAGTGATGATAAATAAACACTCATGAAATATCCTTCATAAAATAAGTTTTAACCCTTTCCCTCATATAGACGCCTCTGAAGCAGACAGCTTTTTGAAAACATAGTGACAACCGAAGAAATTGCACAAAACGTGCAATTTCTCCTTTTGCCACAATGTTTTTCCACTTTTTGTCATAGGTTATCCATTTAATTATGGAGATTTTCTATGTTTTGACAAAATATGTTCAAAGTCTTCTGCTGCAGAATTGCCATATGAGGGAAAGGGTTAAACATGTCTTGCTCTAATATACTCATACATGGACCTCATCTGCGTAACAACAACAACAACACCCTGATGTGGAGAATAGCTGTCTTTATTCATTGAATAAATAAGTGAACAGCTCCACATTTATTCATGTTTTCTTTAATTTTCAATTTGATGATACATGTTATTGTCTTTTCATTCTTTTCTGCAGCAGATGACTTTTAAAACACCTGGGCAAACATGAAAGTTTAAACATTGAATAAAGTTGTAAACAATGTGGCAAAAGGAGATACAATTGCTCATCATTTCTCCTTTAGCCATGATATTTCAAAAGATGTCTGCAATTAGGCAATGCAAATAACATTATTCCAAACGAAAGAGGCTTTATCTTTCCCTTGCTCTCAGATGTATTAACCCTTTCCCACATACAAGTCGTCTGCAGCTGACGACTTTTAAAACATATTATAAACAAGAGTTGTCGGAGGACAATATAGCTCGCCTATCAGGGCCATCTTCTATAAGGGCCTACTTCAGAACAGTTATAGCATTAGGTAAAGTCACACAGTATCACCTATTGCAAGATAAAACACCTTTTCTTGCCTTTCGGGCCTTTTAAATCTGTAAATTTATTTATATACGATAAGCAACAGCATACACTGTCTGAGAAAAGGCCTTGCACGCAAAGGTTTGACCAAAATTCTAAGTCCAAAAAGGGGCACAATTCAGTAAAAATCCATTCCAGAGTTATGGGACTTGACATACAGGGTCATATAATGACCCTAAATAAGTGTGTGAAGTTTCAAAGCAACAGCTTGTACAGTGTCTGAGAAAAGGCCTTGCACGCAAAGGTTTGACCAAAATTCTAAGTCCAAAAAGGGGCCCAATTCATTCAAAATCCATTCCAGAGTTATGGAACTTGACATACAAGGTCACTTAATGACCCTGAATAAGTGTGTGAAGTTTCAAAGCAACAGCATACACAGTGTCTGAGAAAAGAACTTGCACGCAAAGGTTTGACCAAGCTGGCAACATGTACGCGGACGCCAATGTGATTACATAAGCTCCCCTATTTCTTCGAAAAGGCGAGCTAAAAAAGTAAAATTCTCCATTAATGACAGTTTTATTATAAAATAGAGTTGAAAACATTTTGCCATAATGTTTTCAAAAGTCGTCTGCTGCAGAGGCGTCAGAAGGCGTCTATATGATGGAAACGATTAACTTTCATTAAGTAATCTTTACTTGTAAATGACTCGGGTTTCGTTCAACATCAATTTACATGCTATCCAAAGCTCTAGTCATTTTATGTGATGTTTGAACACTCAGCCCAACATTAAGAGTGACAACCTCATCTGAGACTTTGCACAATTGAATATTTCCCCAAATACAGCTTCTCTGTAAACACTGAGATGTACAGCCCTGTATCTATATCACATACGAAAAGTTATGATAAAACTGTATGTTATGATTCTGAACTCATAATCTGAAATGATAAAACAAAAACAAGAACATTGGTAATGCTGATTGATTCTCTTGCAATCTTGTAAGTCGAAAATGGCTCAAATATGATTATTGAATTAGAATTGAAAGCATTGTGGCAAAAGGGGCAAATAAGATTTAAGAAATTTAAATATGCCCTTTATCGAGACTAGGGCACTAGAGACAAGAGGGAAAACTGAGTTTTCAACCCTGTATTAAATCATATCTCCAATTGTTTACATCTAACCATTATTTACTTACATTCAAATTAACCCCGGATTGCAGTTCTGTCTATATATTGATTGAATAATTATTACCCTTCAGTCACATATGAGCCGTCACACAAGAAAACCAACATAATGGCCTCTGCGTAATGTATCAACCAGATCAGCCTGCGCAGACTGATCTGGGCTGACACATTCCATCAGGCTCATGCGTCTTTAACCCTTTCCCACATACATCAAATCTGCAGCACACAACTTTGTAAACAATTACAGCAAAATAAGAAAAATCTCTATAAATGAATGAACAATCATTGAATAGAGTTCAAAACATTGTGGCAAAAGGAGAAATTGCTCATCATGAGCAATTTATCCTTTTGCCTCAATGTTTTCAAAAGCCGTCTGCTGCAGAGGCGTCGAGAAGAGCAAGTTTTCCTATCCTCACAATGTTTTTGAAAGTCGTCTGCTGTAAATGCTTAAGATGCCGTCCATGTCAAAGAGAAAAAAATAATCAATTTACCTTCATTCATACATATCTGGTCCCAATTCCTGACCCAGCCTGATGTAATCTGCTTTCTCATCTAGTGACATTTGTGCAACCATCTCATCTGTCACATCTGTCAGTGGAATTCTCACTCCAGCGACTGACACGGTTACTATCTCTTCTTCTTCATCTTCACTCTCCATGGGTTTAACATCTGAAAATGTGTTTGTTTCTTCTGTACTTAACCCTTTCCCTCATATAAACGCTTTTGGACGCCTCTGCAGCAGACGTCTTTTTGAAAACATATTGACAAAAGAAGAAAACGTGCAATTTCTCCTTTTGCCACAATGTTTTCCACTTTTAGTCATAGGTTATCCATTCAATTATTGAGATTTTCTATGTTTTGACAAAATACGTCCAAAGTCGTCTGCTGCAGAATTGTCTTATGAGAGAAAGGGTTAACTGTTACATAACCTTTTCATTAAAACATGTACAACGAAACTGCAGCAGAAGACTGAATATATCCAGCCCAAAATATGGAAAATCTGTTTGAATGAAATCATAATGATTGAATAGAGTTGAAAACATTGTGGCAAATGAAGAAACTGCTTGCCTTATTAGGAACAATTTCTCTTTTTGTCACTTTGTTTTTAAAAGTCGTCTGATGTAAATGTTTCAAATGCAACTGTTAGTGGGAAAAGGGTCAATATGATATATTTAGTCAGCTGCCTGTAAATATCTGAGTACGGAAATATAACATTAAGAAAATTGAAAGTATCAGTTTGATACAAAGTCAAACGAATTGAGGGAAAGGGAATGTTAAGAAAATTAAGAAATGTCTCCATTTTCCCACTGCGTTTCTAAAAGTGGTCTGCTGAAAGGCGAATATGAATAATACATAATTCTTACAATGAACTTCAAATCATATTAAGAATAAAACAGTACTAACAAAAACATGTCATATGACAATGTAATGAATAGTAAAGAAAACGGGAATGTCATAATGAGCATTTGCCACAATTTGTTTAACTCTATTCAATGATAATTACACTTTCTTTTGTAAAGATTTCTCATATTCGTACCCAGATGTTTTAACAGGCAACTGCTGCAGATTTGTTATGTGTATGAAAAGAGTTGAAAACATTGTGATAAATGGAGAAATTGCTTGTTTTGAGCAATTTCTCCTTATGCCACACTGTTTTCAAAAAGTCGTCTGCTGCAAAGGCGTCAGAAAGCGTCCTATATGAGGGAAAGGGATAATTACGCAGCCAGTCTTGATAATCTGGTACATTATAAAGCTAACAAACCTTCAAACTGTGCTATGTTAGGCATAGACATTTCAGCTTCGCTATCACTACTTTCACTTTCCTCTGCGTCTGCGTTTCCTGTGAGCGGAACGGTACTGTTAGTCTTCTTCTCGTGTATGAGTAGTAGTGTTTCAATCTCTCTATTCTTGTCATTCTTCATTGATGATTCCTTTTTGTCTGTATTTGAATTATTTTCATTCTGAAAGGATTGTACATGTACATTGAATATATGCATTATGATTTTGTGCAAAGGCTGCTAAGGTAAAATGGAGTTGAACATTGTTTTAGAATGACTTCAGTAACATTTTCTAATGTGTGATTCCTGAGTTTCTTGCTTTCGTATTCCACACAATAATCTTTCCAAGCAACTACTTACCTTCCCATATTGACCAGGAGGTTTTACAACCAAGTACATGCAGTCCCTTAAAAAAATTGTGTTTGCCTACAAATGATTGTATACTATACCTTCACCAGAATGAATTGAATATATATATGTGACAGTGAGTTTAAATTCATTGTAAATAAGTATAGGATGCAAGGATTTTATCATTTTGGGTATTTTGACCTTGTTTTATAGTAAACATATAAGCAAAAGGATGCGAACTAGCATTACAGAGTGATTTCTTTCCTATATGATACATAACCCTAATTTTGTTTATTACATGAAAGCTGAGATGTAACACTTTTCAATGTTATTGAGTGTTCTACCTGTACACATTGAAACAAGAGGGCCATAATGGCCCTGGATCGATCACCTGAGTTATGTAATGTGATTTGTCATGCCCACCACAATAACTCATTTTGCCATCAGGTAATCCAAAACAAGAGGACAAAGAGGACCAGTATAGCTCCAGTGAAACAGAGCGAATAACCCTCCACCTATGTTGTACAGTTAATATGACTTAGAAGGTCACCAAAGAAATGTTTATGTACTAGTTAGTATTTAACAAGAAGATCTTCCCTATGCATCACTATGTAAAACAGGTAACCCAAAAGGGCATAATTTGAACAATCTTGGTAGAGGATTACTAGACAATACTACACACCAAATAAAAGCTCTGGGCCTTTCAGTTTCAGAATAGAAGATTTCTAAAGTTTTCCCCAATATATCTCTTTATAAACAGGTCACCCCCGTACAGGGCCAATTTTGACCCAAGAGGCATCATTTGAACAATTTTGGTTGAGGACCACTAGATATTGCTACAAACTAAATATCTAAGTTCTAGGCCTTTCAGTTTCAGACAAAAAGATTTTCAAAGTTTTTCCAAATATATCTCTTTGTAAAACAGATGATCCTCCAGACGAGGCCAATTTTGACCCCAGGGGCATAATTCGAACAATCTTGGTAGAGGACTACTAGACATTGCTACACACCAAATATCTAAGCTCTAGGCTTTTGTTTTAAGACAAGAAGATTTTCAAATTTAAAAAAAAAATCCTTTCTACATGGAATTAATTTCTTGAACAATTTTTAAGCACAACCAAAGGAACATCCCTGTTAAGTTTTATTACATTTGGCCAAGTGGTTAACCGTTTCGGAAAATATGTTGTTTTAAGATATTATTGAGGACGCACATCATAAAAAAAGGCGGTCAAATTGGCTCACCTTGAGCACTTAGTGGCCAGGTGAGCTAAAAAGTGTGACAATTGAGGGTTGAAACTTTATTGATTAACAAATCGTGAAAGAATTCAATTGCTTATTTAAGACCAAAAGGGTAAAATGGATTAATTTCTTTTTTTTCATACTCCATATCGAAATTATGCCTGCAAGTTTCTATACTATACAATTTTTCCCCAATGCCATTTTCAAAGCCAGTGCCTTCTAACACTTTCCCTCATATAGAAGCTTTCTGACGCCTCTGCAGCAGACAGCTTTTTGAAAGCATAGTGACAAAAGAAGAAATGCTCAAAACAAGCAATTTCTCCTTTTGCCACAATGTTTTCCACTTTTAGTCATATATCCATGCAATTATAGAGATTTTCTATTGTTTTACAAAATACTTTCAAAGTCGTCTGCTGCAGAATTGTCGTATGAGGGAAAGGGTTAAAATATCATTTGAGACAAACAGTTCACTCCCTTACCATATCTGCTATATCCATCGGAACGCCTTCGACAGTACTCTGCGACATCCAAATCGGTTGTTGTTTAACCTGTTCCTTTTCTTTTTTCTCGTTCTCGTTCATATTGATCGTAATAGCCCCTTCTGAATAGCCAAAGTTTGTATTCTTTGAGGCGTCTCCGCTCCAGACCATCCTCTCCCCGTCACCTTTATTTTCATTTCTTGACCTATTTAAATGTATAAATATGTTAACACTTTTCCTGATGCAGACAACTTTAGACACATTTGTAGAAGACAATGTTTGATGACATTGTCGGAAAAGAAGAACTTGCTCAATGTTTTCACCTGAATATCAAAAAGATAATTACAATTATCCAGATATCTTATCTTTTTCCTCAAAAACAACTTTAAATATATCATATCAGGTAAACAGTTAAATGTCTTACAATAAAAGTTTAGAGGTAAAAAGTGTAAGCGACAATTCAAAGGTATTCAACATAACAACATACCATAAACAAACAATAAACACTAGTGCACTATACTTTAGACGCTCTCTGCATGGCTCCACTACATTTACAACTTTCAATAAATAAAGTTTAAACTTATTTATTTTACATCGATTGCGAAACAAGCTTTAAGCTTATATTAATCACGCTCGATGTCTGCTTCCTGGAAACTTAACCAGTACTCACGCCGTTTGTGTGGAAAAATCCCAAATGCAGAACCATCTCATCACAAGATTCGAACCCGGGACCTTTGGTACAAGAGGCCGACGCTCTACCTCTGTACCACTGTCTTCCAACTTTCAATATAGTGTTATTATACTATATTCTATTTGGCTAAGCCGCTAACTCAGTCAGTCTGATGGACTTATATGAAATTATTTGGATATATTATTGAATAAGCTATTAATGGGTATGTTTGCTTTTTCATGCTGTTGTCAAATAAGGTAGAAATCAGCCGTTAGAAGTGCGCAAAAAATGTGTGTGCAAATATGATATTATCTGATTTTTTAGGTGATGAAACCTGTACTAGGATGTGAAAAGTCAAAATATAAAATCACATTACGAGTACAGAAACTTGGACTACATGTCAATTAGCCATTCAGTCCAGAGTTGGACCGATTGACAATTGGTTACACTGATCAACTCGTAATTAGCAAGCTTCAAACATGATTGTCACAGTTTGGACGATTATCTAGTTTATGTCACGGTAAGTGACTCTCCCCAAGGGTGTCAGAAGACGTTGTGTATTAACAAGGATTTGATTGTATTCTCGTTAGTGACATATAGCATAGGTATAAGAGAAATTTATGGAAATATCTGGACCGATTTTTTTACAAGATTTAAGATTGAAAATGGTCTGCCGAGTTGAAAAACTGGTCCAAACCAGCAGATTTCCGGTCTTCCAGAGACCTGGTAGATAAGGAGAACATTTCATAGATCTTGAACTGTCTTAGTGAGATGATTATTGTGAGTACCAACAGCATAGGATTTCATAAGAGGCCATAGATCTTTCCTTTTTTTTTTACACAAGACAGCTTACCTGTTTCCAATTCTGTCTGAGGGCTCGGGCTCCAGTAGCTCAGGGGCAAGTTTTACGTCTTCGCACTCTCGTAACAAATCATACAACGGTTGGATCTGTTCGTTGAATGTAGCTAACAGTGTTCTAGCATCTTTTTTTTGAACTGCACTCTCATCTTCAACAACTTCGTTTTCACACATAGTACACCTGTAAGTATACAAAAACTTAACCCTTTCCCTCATATAGACACTCTCTGACGCCTCTGCAGCAGACAGCTTTTTGAAAACATAGTGACAAAAGAAGAAATTGCACAGAACGTGCAATTTCTCCTTTTGCCACAATGTTTTCCACTTTTTGTCATAGGTTATCCATTCAATTATGGAGATTTTCTATGTTTTGACAAAATACATTCAAAGTCCTCTGCTGCAGAATTGTCGTATGAGGGAAATGGTTAAGTTCTCTCCCTTTCCTAGTCACAATAATTGATCGATTTTTCTGTAGAGTCTGAAATAAAATTATCACATTCAAAAGCACAAAAAGTAATAAATCTCTTTAACCCTTTCCCACATATAGACGCTTCTGCAGCAGACGACTTTTGAAAACATGATGGAAAAAGGAGAACTTTTTTTCAGTTATTATACCTACAATTATATAGAGTTTCAATATTTTAGAGTAGGAATTTTCAAAGTGGTCTGCTGCAGATTTGTCGTATGTGGGAAAGGGTTAAATAAAGGTATCATTATTGAAAAAAGTAGAAAACATTGTTGCAAAAGGAAAATTAGCTTATCATCAGCAATTTCTTCATTGGCCACAATGTTTTCAAATGTCGTCTGCTGCAGAGGCATCAGAAAGCAAAGATCTGTATGTCTAAAAGGGATAAAGGTTCTGAAATGTGATAAAAAAATAACTTAAACATCAGGGCATCAAGAAAGCAAAGAATAGAAGATGGATCTTTGACTTTCTTATTTAAAGCTTATAATTATGCAAGATATTTCAATTTTGTTTCTTAATCCTGTATGTATTCCTTAACCCTTTCCCACTTGCATACACATTTTGACCCATCAGTAGCAAACATCTTTTGAAAATATTGTGGCAAAAGAAGAAACTTATCATAATGAGAAATATCTTCTCTTGCTACAATGTTATTTTATTCAATTTTAAGACACTGTTTTATAAACATTCCAATTTTTTGTCAAAACCTAACTAAAGTTGCCGGCTGCACTTTTTCTGTATGTGGGAAAAGGGATAATAATATAAATCATGTAAGACAAAACCTTTAGAAGATTTGAAATTATGGACAAAAACAATAAAATTGCACACATCTATAGCCGGGTCCAATAATAATGGGTACCATCCACCAGAGTTGAGGCTTTCCACATTCTAAGTGTACAACCAGAGTGCGAACAGGAAAGACTTGCTCAGGATGCACAGGCTGATCTGGATCTTATCTGGTAGCAAAGACCAGAAATCCTGGTTGTTGTGTGATGTGACATATATATGACAAACTTATTCTTTATTAGGCAGCTTGAATTTTTGGCATGCTTATACAATAACAGAAACCCTACCGGAATGTTTGAGACATGAAGTCAAAAAGCTGATCAGCTTCTAAGTCTGTGAACGTTTTCTGACACTCGTCACATCGGAATGATGCTCGACTTGTATTGTCTCTCTCTTCCATTTCAATTTTTCTCCTCACATGATCAAGTTTATATTTCACTATGTTCACAAACATAACAAAACTTATGAAGTAATAATTATGTCTTGTCGTTTTGCCTTCCGAGTCCGTCTCCACCCTCATTCTCTGTTTTATAAACTTTTCATTCTTTAATGTATTTACCAGCACTCGCAATTGTTTTCTGTCAAATTTTAACAATTCGATCATGTCATCTTCCTTCATGCATGGATGTCGAATTAACATGTCTATGACAAGTGCATGCTCTATGGAGTAAAATCCGCGTGCAACCATTCTCACTAATCTTTTCATACTTTGTGGAACCTCGGTCAGAACTTCTTGTTCCATCTTGTAAAACCCTGTAAAATAATCAAATCAATATACAGATCTAATGAGACTACAATTCTGGCAGAGCTCTAGATAAGGGGCATTCTGCATGTTCTAAAATCCTTATTTGAAACTCTAACCCTATGTTGTGGGTACTCAAAAGAATCTTCTCAGTGAGACGATTCTTTTGAGTACCCATGACATAGGGTTTGCTTTATTAATAAGAGAGAAATTGTGGGAAAAAGAGCTGAATTCCCCCTCCTTATCTAGACCTCTGATTCTGGTTTAAAAATTAACACAGTCCAGAGCTCTAGATAAGAAGAGCAATTCACATCCCAAATCATTACAAGGCCTACATTGATAACAAAGGGTTTAGTTGAGTCGGAGTCATAAGAGTTATTGATGGGAAAAGATCAGTGAACTCCTCCTTATCTAGTCCTCTAACATTCCCACTATCTATGGAAAACAGTTAAATATAAAGTTTAGATATAAAAGATAAATGCCTTAATTGCACACTGGTTTGTGTCAGACTTAAAACAGGCAATCAGGGTTCAGTTTAACCCCATCCCTCATATAGACGCTTTCTGATGCCTCTGCAGCAGAAGGCTTTTTGAAAACATAGTGACAAAAGAAGAAATTGCTCAAAATGAGCAATTTCTCCTTTTGCCACAATGTTTTTCACTTTTAGTCATAGGTTATCCATTCAATTATAGAGATTTTCCATTTTTTGACAAAATATGTCAAAAAGTCGTCTGCTGCAGAATTGTCGTATGAAAAAAAGGGGTTAATTATTATCAATATGTTCTACAAAAGCCAGTGGCACTTTTAATCACTGAATGCCTAATAAAGTAAGTTGAATTATGTTACACATATTAAGAAATCAAAACACAATGATTTTCATTACAAATTTACTACTTGCTAAACTTTTTCACAACTTAAATCTCAAAGTCCACAAGATTTTTACAACAGGAGAAATTCAAACTTAAAGCCTGATTTGTTATTGATGTAAAATCAGAACTACCAACATTTGTCCACAATATTCATTTTATTTAAGTCTGTTCAAGCAATATTAGTCATTTTTTGTCTACAAAGCATTTGTCCTTGTATGGATGCATTTATAAAATGCAGTCTTTCTAAAGACAACAAGAGGGTCATTATTCAATATCAAGACCAGGCTCTGCAGATATGAGAAACAGATGCAAGTGCAGGGAAACAGAGACATATAAATGCATGTGTTTATATGTCTCTGGGGGAAGGAACCACAGGTTCATGATGTGTTATACCCCCATAGAGTATATACCATATGTTTATTTAAACTTCCTTAATTAGATAATTTGAGATCGTAATTGACGTTAATTTATTAAATTAGATTATTGAAAATTTTGAGAACATAATTGCCGTTAATTAAATTATCAGTATAAAAAGGCCATCATTGCATAAATTATAGTTCTTACAATAATTTATAACTGCATTAGATTTGATCTCATGCTGTTTGACTATAATACTTTACTGATAGTTTGTGAGTTTATTAAATCTGTCTGTTTAAGAAGTAATAATATTTAAATATATTGGGAATTTGTATACCGAAGAGAAGGTCATTGACGATATGCGGATACATGATATTCGTGAACAGGTATAGTTTAAATTGATAATTTTAGGGAAATAAATGATATCTTCATGAATAAAGCGGATTCGAATCCGATGATAAGCGGTAAATAGTTTAAACCAAATAATGGAATATTTGTACATTATAGAAAATAGGCATATTCCGGTGAGCAGTATATTTATGTGACGATCTGAACAACCGATCTATTTCTATATGGTATTTTCATTTAATTATAAATCATATTGAACTAGGTACCGAAAGAGAATCCTACATTGTCAGATGAACCCCTAGATTTAGCGCCTCCTCGATCGCGGTGTGGTCTGGATGCATATGTATAAATATATGTGTATATTAACTTTATACATGTATCTTTTTTGTGTGCAACTAAACACTCTCAACCCTTAAATAGGAAAATATACAACAACGCATACACCTTTCATAATCGCAACTATGTATATATATATATATATCCACGGACAAATGATTTTATCAGACATGATTTATTCATAAGCACTCTGAGATACAATTACACGTAAATCAAAAAAAATAATATGTAAATTCTCCATTTTAAAAAGTGTTCACAAACAATCAATTAATTATCTTCGTTGTACTTTGTAATGATTTGGCCTTTTTGGCATTTGGCCTTTTTGGTAATTGGCCTTTTTGGACCTGAACCATATATAAAGAGAAGGTCTGCAACAAGGCTGCGAAGCACACACCACACCGCCTCAGTAAATCAACTCAAAAAATGAAAAAAAAAAACAATATGTTCAAGAACTTAGTGTATATCAACTCTTAAATGATTATTCTTCATAAAAAAACTAACTTTCCTACCTCTTTAAACACTTATCGACAGTCACAAATATGGTATATACTCTATGGGGGTATAACACATCATGAACCTGTGGAAGGAACACTGACCCTGTATAGAAATTCATATTTATCAAAGAAAACTTTTTATGGAGAGAGAAAAAAAGGCCGTTATATCTAAGTTATGTAATGAGTATGATGTAGTTTTTTGTGACAACGAATAGTAATTACGTCATAAGGCGATTCTGTAACAGTGCAAATGTCGTTTTCCAAACTGTTTTCGAACTTCAAAGTTTCATTCCCAGTAGATGCAGAGTGATTGCCCTTTGATTGGTTGTTGTTGTTTGGATCCTTTGTCGTTGTTGTAACTGTCTTGTTTAAACTTCGGCAGGGTTTATGAAAAAACAAAAACATTGATCTCTACAAGTCTTTCATTTAATTATTTGTCACCTATTTAAATTCAATCTTACAAATGCCATGTGTGAAAAGACCAATAATGTTTTTAATGAAAGTTCAAATCCAGGTCATTTCTTCATCAACACTTTTCTGTCTTCAAGCGTTTTGTTTACAGTGAGTGACTGACTAACAAACACTTCCGTGATTGGCGATTGGTAAACGGGTCGGGGACAATTACAACGAGTAGAGTACGATCCGGAAGTCAGAAAGTTGCGCATGCGTATATATTAATATCTATTAATAAGACAACTCTATTAATAGATGTAAAGCGAAAGTACCCTGAAAGTAGCGCTTTAATAATGGGGGAAAAAATCGTTGACACGCGCATTGCAAAGTTTAAAAATAGATTAATCGGAATTAAATATAGCTATAAAATAACAAAGTAACGAAGCTCATAGTCGAAATATTACAAAGGAAAAATGAGAAAACAATACATTATGATCCATAACAACAAACCTTCAGTTAAGGAATGGAATAGAATAAAATATATTTATTTCCAATAAAAGGGACCTATACACAGCATTTCTTAATCGTAAATATATATATACTAGAGTCCTATAATATATGACCTCTCACAAGGCCCACAATATTATATCTCTATGATATAGGACATCTACACAGATCACCATATTCTACTTGTTGTAATCAATCTCTGCCAATGAGTAGAGTATGATACATGTCATATACAAGGCCAACCATATTCTACTTGTTGTAATCCATCTCTGTCAATGGGTAGAGTATGATATAGGACATATACACAGCTCACCATATTCAACTTGTTATAATCCATCTCTGTCAATGGGTAGAGTATGATACTGGACATATACAGGCCAACCATATTCTACTTGTTGTAATTCATCTATGTCAATGGGTAGAGTATGATACAGGACATATACAATGCTCACCATATTCTACTTGTTGTAATTCATCTATGTCAATGGGTAGAGTATGATACTGGACATATACAAGGCCAACCATATTCTACTTGTTGTAATTCATCTATGTCAATGGGTAGAGTATGATACTGGACATATACAAGGCCAACCATATTCTACTTGTTGTAATTCATCTTTGTCAATTGTTAGAGTATGATACAGGACATATACAATGCTCACCATTTTCTTCTTGTTGTAATTCAGCTATGTCAATGGGTAGAGTATGATACAGGCCATATACAAAGTAACGAAGCTCATAGTCGAAATATTACAAAGGAAAAATGAGAAAACAATACATTATGATCCATAACAACAAACCTTCAGTTAAGGAATGGAATAGAATAAAATATATTTATTTCCAATAAAAGGGACCTATACACAGCATTTCTTAATCGTAAATATATATATACTAGAGTCCTATAATATATGACCTCTCACAAGGCCCACAATATTATATCTCTATGATATAGGACATCTACACAGATCACCATATTCTACTTGTTGTAATCAATCTCTGCCAATGAGTAGAGTATGATACATGTCATATACAAGGCCAACCATATTCTACTTGTTGTAATCCATCTCTGTCAATGGGTAGAGTATGATATAGGACATATACACAGCTCACCATATTCAACTTGTTATAATCCATCTCTGTCAATGGGTAGAGTATGATACTGGACATATACAGGCCAACCATATTCTACTTGTTGTAATTCATCTATGTCAATGGGTAGAGTATGATACAGGACATATACAATGCTCACCATATTCTACTTGTTGTAATTCATCTATGTCAATGGGTAGAGTATGATACTGGACATATACAAGGCCAACCATATTCTACTTGTTGTAATTCATCTACGTCAATGGGTAGAGTATGATACTGGACATATACAAGGCCAACCATATTCTACTTGTTGTAATTCATCTTTGTCAATTGTTAGAGTATGATACAGGACATATACAATGCTCACCATTTTCTTCTTGTTGTAATTCAGCTATGTCAATGGGTAGAGTATGATACAGGCCATATACAATGCTCACCATATTCTACTTACTTGTTGTAATTAATCTATGTCAATGGGTAGAGTATGATACAGGACATATACAATGCTCACCATATTCTACTTGTTGTAATTCATCTCTGTCAATGAGTAGAGTATGATACATGCCATATAAAAGTCCAACCAGATTCTACTTGTTGTAATCCATCTCTGTCAATGGGTAGAGTATGATACAGGACATATATACAACTCACCATATTCTAATTGTTGTAGTCCATCTCTGTCAATGGGTAGATTAAGATAGAGGCCATATACAATGCTCACCATATTCTAATTGTTGTAATTCATGTATGTCAATAGGTAGAGTATGATACAGGACACATACAAGGCCAACCATATTCTATGTGTTGTAATTCATCTATGTCAATGGGTAGAGTATGATACAAGACATATAAAATTCTCACCATATTCTACTTGTTGTAATTCATCTCTGTCAATGAGTAGAGTATGATACATGCCATATACAGGGCCAACCATATTCTACTTCGTGTAATCCATCTCTGTCAATGGGTAGAGTATGATATAGGACATATACACAGCTCACCATATTCTACTTGTTGTAATCAATCTCTATCAATGGGTAGAGTATGATATAGGACATCTACACATGTCACCATATTTTACTTGTTGTAATCCATCTCTGTCAATGAGTAGAGTATGATACATGCCATACACAAGGCCAACTATATTCTACTTGTTGTAATTCATCTATGTCAATGGGTAGGGTATGATACACGACATATACAATGCTCACCATATTCTACTTGTTGTAATTCATCTATGTCAATGGGTAGAGTATGATACAGGACATATACAATGCTTACCATGTTCTACTTGTTGTAATTCATCTATGTCAATGGGTAGAGTATGATACAGGACATATACAAGGCCAACCATATTATACTTGTTGTAATTCATCTATGTCAATGGGTAGAGTATGATACAGGACATATACAATGCTCACCATATTTTACTTGTTGTAATTCATCTATGTCAATGGGTAGAGTATGATACAGGACATATACAAGGCCAACCATATTCTACTTGTTGTAATTCATCTATGTCAATGGGTAGAGTATGATACAAGACATATACAATGCTCACCATATTCTACTTGTTGTAATTCATCTATGTCAATGGGTAGAGTATGATACAGGACATATACAATGCTCACCATATTCTACTTGTTGTAATTCATCTATGTCAATGGGTAGAGTATGATACAGGACATATACAAAGCCAACCATATTCTACTTGTTGTAATTCATCTATGTCAATGGGTACAGTATGATACAAGAGATATACATGTACAATGCTCACCATATTCTACTTGTTGTAATTCTTCTATGTCAATGGGTAGAGTATGATACAGGACATATACAATGCTCACCATATTCTACTTGTTGTAATTCATCTATGTTAATGGGTAGAGTATGATACAGGACATATACAAGGCCAACCATATTCTACTTGTTGTAATTCATCTATGTCAATGGGTAGAGTATGATACAAGACATATACAATGCTCACCATATTCTACTTGTTGTAATTCATCTATGTCAATGGGTAGAGTATGATACAGGACATATACAATGCTCACCATATTCTACTTGTTGTAATTCATCTATGTCAATGGGTAGAGTATGATACAGGACATATACAAAGCCAACCATATTCTACTTGTTGTAATTCATCTATGTCAATGGGTACAGTATGATACAAGAGATATACATGTACAATGCTCACCATATTCTACTTGTTGTAATTCTTCTATGTCAATGGGTAGAGTATGATACAGGACATATACAATGCTCACCATATTCTACTTGTTGTAATTCATCTATGTCAATGGGTAGAGTATGATACATGTCATATACAAGGCCAACCATATTCTACTTGTTATAATCCATCTCTGTCAATTGGTAGAGTATGATATAGGACATATACACAGCTCACCATTTTCTACTTGTTGTAATTCATCTATGTCAATGGGTAGAGTATGATTCAGGACATATATACAGCTCACCATATTCTACTTGTTGTAATTCATCTATGTCAATGGGTAGTTTGATACAGGACATATACAATGCTCACCATATTCTACTCGTTGTAATTCATCTCTGTCAATGAGTAGAGTATGATACAGGACATATATACAGCTCACCATATTATACCTGTTGTAATCCATCTCTGTCAATGGGTAGAGTATGATACAAGACATATACAATGCTCACCATATTCTACTTGTTGTAATTCATCTATGTCAATGGGTAGTTTGATATAGGACATATACAATGCTCACCATATTCTACTCGTTGTAATTCATCTCTGTCAATGAGTAGAGTATGATACAGGACATATATACAGCTCACCATATTCTACTTGTTGTAATCCATCTCTGTCAATGGGTAGAGTATGATACTGGACATATACAAGGCCAACCATATTCTACTTGTTGTAATTCATCTATGTCAATGGGTAGAGTATGATACAGGACATAAATAAGGCCAACCATATTCTACTTGTTGTAATTCATCTATGTCAATGGGTAGAGTATGATATAGGACATATACAAGGCCAACCATATTCTACTTGTTATAATCCATCTCTGTCAATGGGTAGAGTATGATATATGACATATACACAGCTCACCATATTCTACTTGTTGTAATTCATCTATGTCAATAGGTAGAGTATGATACAGGACATATACAAGGCCAACCATATTCTACTTGTTGTAATTCATCTCTGTCAATGGGTAGAGTATTGGGAGTGTGGCACGCATGGTCACGTATTTTGTTCACACATTTTCTCAACTTGATGAAAGAAATGGAAAATGGCAAAAAAAACTTTGCTATAGACTTTGGTTGCTATGGCAACCAGTTCTCATTCTTTATAGGACTGATCTCAATGGGAAATTCACTATATGGAAAATGCACAGCCTTAAAACGAGCACAAAACAGAACCGAATAAGATATTACATAATACTATTCAACAGAAGAAACATATCAAAAACCTTACCTTCAATTATTCTTACAAATCAGAACAGTTCTCCCATGTCTTCAGTTGCATTTTATCAAAGAGCTCTTTAATCTTTATGACCAGGGCCTTTTGTATAATCCATGCTCAATCCGAAGGATGAATCTCTCTTATATAGTTTCAACGATGTACATTGAAGTTTTAAAACCAGCACAAATTGAGACATGACTAGAGAGGACAATTTAAAAAAGTTCCAACTCTGATCATATCCCGGGTCGTGAAAGTTCATGGTGTTGGCAAGTATTATCTTCACTCATCGTGATTGGTCATCATCCTTCAAATCCCGGATGTGGTCAGATGGATGTCTCCACTAAATGGTCAGAAACTCCAAACTCTCAATGTTAAACTTCTGTTTTAGTTATTATAACTCACTCAGATGAAATGGAATGTTTAATTTTTAGTCATTTTTTACCCATTGACAGTGATGGACAACAAGTAGAATATGGTGAGCTGTGTATATGTCCTATATCATACTCTACTCATTTACAGAGATGAATTACAACAAATAGAATATGGTGAGCATTGTATATGTCCTGTATCATATTCTACCCATTGACATGATGGATAACAACAAGTAGAATATGGTGAGCTGTGTATATGTCCTATATTATATCTCTACCTATACTATAATACATTTCACTTAGCACCCCTGGGTTGCAAGTTCAGGTCCTATAATAACAAATGAGTTTCCCAAACACTGCAATAATACACAATAATATATTGAATAAGCACGACTCCATTTGGAATATGGAAATACCATTTAAAAAAAGATATAACTTCTGTTGAAAAAGTTGCAGAGTAGAGCAACCTAATTAATTCCAGAAATAAGAAAGTCTACCCATTGACATAGATGAATTACAACAAGTAGAATATGGTTGGTCTTGTATATGTCCAGTATCATACTCTACCCATTGACAGAGATGGATTACAACAGGTAGAATATGGTTGGCCTTGTATATGTCCAGTATCATACTCTACCCATTGACAGAGATGGATTACAACAGGTAGAATATGGTGAGCTGTATATATGTCCTGTATCATACTCTACTCATTGACAGATATGAATTACAACGAGTAGAATATGGTGAGCATTGTATATGTCCTGTATCAAACTCTACCCATTGACATAGATGAATTACAACAAGTAGAATATGGTGAGCATTGTATATGTCTTGTATCATACTCTACCCATTGACAGAGATGGATTACAACAGGTAGAATATGGTGAGCTGTATATATGTCCTGAATCATACTCTACCCATTGACATAGATGAATTACAACAAGTAGAATATGGTGAGCATTGTATATGTCCTATATCATACTCTACCCATTGACAGAGATGAATTACAACAAGTAGAATATGGTTGGCCTTGTATATCCTGTATCATACTCTACCCATTGACATAGATGAATTACAACAAGTAGAATATGGTGAGCATTGTATATGTCTTGTTTCATACTTTACCCATTTACAGAGATGAATTACAACAAGAAGAATATGGTGAGCATTGTATATGTCTTCTATCATACTCTACCCATTGACATAGATGAATTACAACAAGTAGAATCTGGTGAGTATTGTATATGTCTTGTATCATACTCTACCCATTGACACAGATGGATTACAACATGTTGAATATGGTGAGCTGTATATATCTCCTATATCATACTCTACCCATTGACAGAGATGGATTAAAACAAGTAAAATATGGTGAGCTGTGTATATGTCCTATATCATACTCTACCCATTGACAGAGATGGATTACAACAAGTAGAATATGGTGAGCTGTGTATATGTCATATAATCATACTCTACCCATTGACAGAGATGGATTACAACAAGTAGAATATGGTTGGCCTTGTATATGGCATGTATCATACTCTACTCATTGACAGAGATGGATTACAACAGGTAAAATATGATGACCTGTATATATGTCCTGTATCATATTCTACTCATTGACAGAGATGAATTACAACGAGTTGAATATGGTGAGCATTGTATATGTCCTGTATCATACTCTACCCATTGACATAGATGAATTACAACAAGTAGAATATGGTGAGCATTGTATATGTCTTGTATCATACTCTACCCATTGACACAGATGGATTACAACAGGTTGAATATGGTGAGCTGTATACATGTCCTGTATCATACTCTACTCATTGACAGAATTTGGATTACAACAAGTAGAATATGGTAAGCGGTGTATATGTCCTATAACATACTCTACCCATTGACAGAGACGGATTACAACAAGTAGAATAGTGTTGGCCTTGTATATGTCCTGTATCATACTCTACTCATTGACATAGATTAATTACAACAAGTAGAATATGGTTGGCCTTATATATGTCCTATATCATACTCTACCCATTGACATAGATGAATTACAACAAGTAGAATACAACAAGTAGAATATGGTTGGCCTTGTATATGTCCTGTATCATACTCTACCCATCGACAGATATGGATTACAACAAGTAGAATATGGTGAGCTGTGTATATGTCCTATATCATACTCTACCCATTGACATAGATGAATTACAACAAGTAGAATATGGTTGGCCTTATTTATGTCCTGTATCATACTCTACTCATTGACATAGATGAATTACAACAAGTAGAATATGGTTGGCCTTGTATATGTCCTGTATCATACTCTACCCATTGACATAGATGAATTGCAACAAGTAGAATATGGTGAGCATTGTATATGTCCTGTATCATACTCTACTTATTGACAGAGATGGATTACAATAGGTAGAATATGGTGAGCTGTATATATGTCCTGTATCATACTCTACTCATTGACAGAGATGAATTACAACGAGTAAAATATGGTGAGCATTGTATATGTCCTGTATCAAAATCTACCCATTGACATAGATGAATTACAACAAGTAGAATATGGTGAGCATTGTATATGTCTTGTATCATACTCTACCCATTGACATATATGGATTACAACAGGTAGAATATGGTGAGCTGTATATATGTCCTGAATCATACTCTACCCATTGACATAGATGAATTTCAACATGTAGAATATGGTGAGCATTGTATATGTCCTATATCATACTCTACCCATTGACAGAGATGAATTACAACAAGTAGAATAGGGTTAGCCTTGTATATATCCTGTATCATAATCTATCCATTGACATAGATGAATTACAACAAGTAGAATATGGTGAGCATTGTATATGTCTTGTATCATACTCTACCCATTGACAAAGATGAATTACAACAAGTAGAATATGGTTGGCATTGTATATGTCCTGTATCATACTCTACCCATTGACACAGATGGATTACAACAGGTTGAATATTGTGAGCTGTATATATGTCCTGTATAATACTCTACCCATTGACAGAGATCGATTACAACAACTGAAATATGATAAGCTGTGTAAATGTCCTATATCATACTCTACCAATTGACAGAGATGGATTACAACAAGTAGAATATTGTTGGCCTTGTATATGTCCTATATCATACTCTACGCATTGACATAGATGAATTGCAACAAGTAGAATATGGTTGGTCTTATTTATGTCCTGTATCATACTCTACCCATTGACATGATGGATTACAACAAGTAGAATATGGTTGGCCTTATTTATGTCCTGTAGCATACTCTACTCATTGACATAGACGAATTACAACAAGTAGAATATGGTTGGCCTTGTATATGTCCTATATCATACTCTATCCATTGACATAGATGAATTACAACAAGTAGAATATGGTTGGCTTTATTTATGTCCTGTATCATACTCTACCCATTGACATGATGGATTACAACAAGTAGAATATGGTGAGCTGTGTATATGTCCTATATCATACTCTACTCATTGACATAGATGAATTACAACAAGTATAATATGGTTGGCCTTATTTATGTCCTGTATCATACTCTACTCATTGACATGATGGATAACAACAAGTAGAATATGGTTGGCCTTGTATATGTCCTATATCATACTCTATCCATTGACATAGATGAATTACAACACGTAGAATATGGCTGGCCTTATTTATGTCCTATATTATACTCTACCAATTGACAGAGATGGATTACAACAAGTAGAATATGGTGAGCTGTGTATATGTCCTATATCATACTCTACCCATTGACATAGATAAATTACAACAAGTAGAATATGGTTGGCCTTATTTATGTCCTGTATCATACTCTACTCATTGACATAGATGAATTACAACAAGTAGAATATGGTTGGCCTTGTATATGTCCTGTATCATACTCTACCCATCGACAGAGATGAATTGCAACAAGTAGAATATGGTGAGCATTGTATATGTCCTGTATCATACTCTACTCATTGACAGAGATGGATTACAACAGGTAGAATATGGTGAGCTGTATATATGTCCTGTATCATACTCTACTCATTGACAGACATGAATTACAACGAGTAGAATATGGTGAGCATTGTATATGTCCTGTATCAAAATCTACCCATTGACATAGATGAATTACAACAAGTAGAATATGGTGAGCATTGTATATGTCTTGTATCATACTCTACCCATTGACAGATATGGATTACAATAGGTAGAATATGGTGAGCTGTATATATGTCCTGAATCATACTATACCCATTAACATAGATGAATTTCAACAAGTAGAATATGGTGAGCATTGTATATGTCCTATATCATACTCAACCCATTGACAGAGATGAATTACAACAAGTAGAAAAGGGTTAGCCTTGTATATATCCTGTATCATAATCTATCCATTGACATAGATGAATTACAACAAGTAGAATATGGTGAGCATTGTACATGTCGTGTATCATACTCTACCCATTGACAAAGATGAATTACAACAAGTAGATTATGGTGAGCATTGTATATGTCTTGTATTATACTCTACCCATTGACACAGATGGATTACAACAGGTTTAATATTGTGAGCTGTATATATGTCCTGTATCATACTCAACCCATTGACAGAGATCGATTACAACAACTAAAATATGATGAGCTGTGTAAATGTCCTATATCATACTCTACCAATTGACAGAGATGGATTACAACAAGTAGAATATTGTTGGCCTTGTATATGTCCTATATCATACTCTACCCATTGATATAGATGAATTACAACAAGTAAAATATGGTTGGCCTTATTTATGTCCTGTATCATACTCTACCCATTGACATGATGGATTACAACAAGTAGAATATGGTTGGCCTTATTTATGTCCTGTAGCATACTCTACTCATTGACATAGACGAATTACAACAAGTAGAATATGGTTGGCCTTGTATATGTCCTATAGTATACTCTATCCATTGACATAGATGAATTACAAAAAGTAGAATATGGTTGGCCTTATATTTATATCCTGTATCATACTCTACCCATTGACATGATGGATTACAACAAGTAGAATATGGTGAGCTGTGTATATGTCCTATAAAATACTCTACCAATTGACAGAGATGGATTACAACAAGCAGAATGTTGTGAGCTGTGTAGATGTCCAAATCATACTCTACCAATTGACAGTGATGAATTACAACACATAGAATATGGTGGGCTGTGTATATGTCTTGTATCATACTATACCCTTTGACAGAGATGAATTACAACACATAGAAAATGGTGAGCTGTGTATATGTCTTGTATCATACTCTACCCATTGACAGAGATGGATTACAACAAGTAGAATATGGTTGGCCTTCTTTTTGTTTTTGTCCTGTATCATACTCTACTCATTGACATAGATGAATTACAACAAGTAGAATATGGTTGGCCTTGTATATGTCCTATATCATACACTACCCATTGACATTGATGAATTACAACAAGTAGAATATGGTTGGCTTTGCATATGTCCTGTATCATACTCTACCCATTGACATAGATGAATTACAACAAGTAGAATATGGTGAGCATTGTATATGTCTTGTATCATACACTACCCATTGACATAGATGAATTACAACAAGTAGAATATGGTGGGCCTTATTTATGTCCTGTATCATACCCTACCCATTGACATAGATGAATTACAGCAAGTAGAATATGGTGAGCATTGTATATGTCTTCTATCATACTCTACCCATTGGCATAGATGAATTACAACAAGTAGAATATGGTTGGCATTGTATATGTCCTGTATCATACTCTACCCATTGACATAGATGAATTACAACAAGTAGAATATGGTGAGCATTGTATATGTCCTATATCATACTCTACCCATTGACATAGATGAATTACAACAAGTAGAATATGGATGGCTTTTTATATGTCCTGTATCATACTCTACTCATTGACAGAGATGAATTACATCAAGTAGAATTTGGTGAGCGGTGTATATGTCCTAGATCATACTCTACCCATTGACAGAGATGGATTACAACAAGTAGAATATGGTTGGCCTTGTATATGTCCTGTATCATACTCTACCCATTGACAGAGATGGATTACAACAAGTAGAATATGGTGAGCTGTATATATGTCCTATATCATACTCTACCCATTGACAGAGATGGATTACAACAAGTAGAATATGGTGAGCATTGTATATGTCTTGTTTCATACTCTACCCATTGACAGAGATGAATTACAACAAGTAGAATATGGTGAGCATTGTATATGTCTTGTATCATACTCTACCCATTGACATAGATTAATTACAACAAATAGAATATGGTGAGCATTGTATAATGTCCTGTATCATATTCTACCCATTGACATGATGGATAACAACAAGTAGAATATGGTGAGCTGTGTATATGTCCTATATTATATCTCTACCTATACTATAATACATTTCACTTAGCACCCCTGAGTTGCGAGTTCAGGTCATATAATAACAAATGAGGTTCCCCAACACTGCAATAATATATTGCATAAGCACGACTCCATTTGGAATATGGAAATACCATTTAAAAAAAGATATAACTTCTGTTGAAAAAGTTGCAGAGTAGAGCAACCTAATTATTTCCAGTAATAAGAAAGTCTATGCTATGAAGAGAAAGCTGTGAAGTTGCCTACCAGAATGAAAATCATGCATCCCAAACTGTTTCGTGGATCTTGATTCAACATAATATGTCTTGGTGTGTTCCGAAAATTCATCGATTATATCCTTTGCCTCTTCAATCGAATTAACACTTCCATAAAAGGCGTTGCTATACCATTTGAAGAGCTCCTTCGAAGGGTGTGGAGATTCATTTGATCTAGTTTTATCTTCCATTAAGGCGCTATTTTCAGGGTACTTTCACTTTACATCTATTAATAGGGTTGTCTTATTAATAGATATTAATATATACGCATGCGCAACTTCCTGACTTCCGGATCGTACTCTACTCGTTGTAATTGTCCCCGACCCTTGGTAAACATCATATGAGAAAATTACAACGATTTTTCTAAAAATAAACCACAAATAACATTCAAATACCCGGCCACCATATTCATTGTATTGTGTTACTAACATTGAGTCGACGCAAGATGAATTTCTTCTCGAAAAAACCAACAGTTGAAGGTAAAATATTGTAATCATCTGTGATATTGAATAGGTTACCTATGGATGCTTTCTCTCATACACAAACTATTTCAAAATACAATGAATTATGTTGTTTTACCTAGAGAAATATGTCAAAGATCGTTTAAAACCAAGAAATTCTTTTTTTAAATTTGACAAATTTCAGCAGAATTTATGTCCTAAGGCCATGTCAGGTTGTTTCGACTGCATGAATGTCGTGGGTTCCAGACATTTGTTAACTTTCGTTTGAAAGCCGAATAAAATGGTGCATTCATAACCTAACTGTTTTATTGATCAGGAAAAACATTTAGCTGTTTCATATCTGATACCGTTTTGTACCCGAAAACCCCCTTGGTGGTGTTGTGGTACTGGTTGAGAGTTCACCTCTGGTGCGGGAGTTCATGGGTTTGATCCCCAGCCGGGTAATACCCATACAAAGCTTACATGATAAGAGGGGAAGGGTTCATTTGGAACATCGGAGTAAATTTAGATAGAGAAATGGCTATCTAATGCACAAGAACACAGATGTTATGAACTCCATCACTCATCATTCTTGGTTTCTATTGCTAAGATGATTCTCCACAAAAGTAAATTTATGCCTGAATTTTTTTTATACCCGTAAGATAAAGGGTGGATGAAAGTTGTCTATGCAACCAAGATAATAAAACCAACAACTAACATGCATCCACTTTCACACTTGGCAGAAGCCTTATCCATGCTTACCAACCCTCCAGATTCAATCGTGAGTCTCACGATTTGAAGGGTGTAACCCCACCCCCACGATCGTGAGGGAGAAACTCACGATTTTCGAAAATTCGAAAATTAATAAAAAAAAACCCGCAAAGGTCATTCTTTTTTTTAAATCAAATCATGAGGATAAATGTACTGAAAATTACTACAATCATTTTCTAACATCAACTTTTTAACATATTGTCACTGATAAAAGGCCCTTTCTTTCTACAAGTTCAAAACAATGTGTGTAGCTCAACTAAATGATTAATACATGTATGTATATTTCTTCTCCATGTGTCTTTATTCCATTGGTACCCGTGTTTTTCATTCAAAAGTATGTCTATAAATTAAAATGTTGTTAATATTTTTATTTTATTTTATGTAATATGAAAGTCTTTGACATAACAGACAACTTGCGTGATTTTCTAGTTAACCACAGTTAAAACATTTCTAAATATCAAAGGACAGATTTGAAAACATGCCAAAATAATACTTAAATGCTAATATACAGTTGAAAATAATCTGTTTAATAGAAAACATTCTCAAAATGAGTCTTTTTAATTGTTTTCCTATATTAAATATTGAAAGTATTGTACATGTATCCCTGCATAGTTATCTAAATTCCGTTCTATTGTGAACATTTCTACTGTTAAATTCATGGCGCTGAAAATCTCCCCCTTCAAACCCCAATCCCCCACTTTGAGATTATGAAACTCCCCCTTGAGGATGAGAAAAGGTTGGTAAGCATGCTTATCTTGTTGTTTAATGTATAAGTCACATGATATCGTGCTTGTTTAATCGGCTAATTGATGCTAGAAATTAAACTTCATTATGCTAATTGAAATTAAAGTTTGTCTTTATCAGATAACGGTAGTTCTTTTAAACTGTCTTCATCGAGTCCGGGTAGCTCAGTCGGTAACGACACGGGCTGTCACTCCAGGGGTTGTGAGTTCGAATCCCGGCTCGGCCAACATTCTTTCCGACGTTTGACAAAAGTCATTGCGACATGCATCGTCTTCCACCAATGGGCTCTGTCTATGTGGAAAAGCAGCCGGTTGCTTGGGAAGATTGTTGTGTGGAGTAATGGTGTGAGAAAATCAGGAAACATATGTGTAGGTGAACTGGCCATCGTGATATGACTGAGAAATTGTTAAAAACGGCGTTAAACCCCAATCAATCGATCAATCTATTTAAACTGTTTTCAAAATATATAACTAAATGTCAGGTCTTTTTCTAAACAATAGTGTATACAATTGTTTTAATTTATATGAACATATTATACAGACTGTTGAGAACATAACGGCAAAAGGAGAAATTAGTCTGCTTCTTATATCATATTTTGGATGAAGTTAAAACATATAGATCATAATTCATATAGAGATGTTTGGACAGTTTTCTTCCCTTATATGAAAGAATATATACACTGTACTTGGAAATTGGAACAATAATACAGACATTTGAAAACAATAAAAGAGAATAATTATATAATATTTTAAAATTATATAATTGTACTTTCCAGAACAACTGAAATCAAATGAAAAAGTAATGAGACGAACAAATAGAGATCTAGAAAGAGATAGAGTAAAGATGGAAAGAGAAGAAAAGAAATTGGTAAGACAGTTATTCTCAACACATCTGCTGCAGACTACTTTTGACATAATGTTTTCAACTCTATACAAAAATTATACCTTTATTTAAAAAAGAGGACTCAGGTGTTCAATAATGTTGCCTATAGATAATAAGATATATTTTCAAATTTTCATTTACATATGAGCCCGACAAAGAGTGTAGATCATGTTCAGGCTGCACTGATATGCCTTAAAGGTCAGGTATACTGATTGGCTCATATGGTGTTGTTAGATACCATTTATATGCCACTGTATGCTAAAATTGCTATTATTGCTATGAATGACACATGGAGGATGATATATTATATTGCATGATTTAAAAGTCGTCCAATCCTTTGTATGTGGTAAATGCCTAAAAAAATTCTTTTTTTATTACAGAAATTTTCATGATATTATTGTCTCATATTTTTATTTTGTACTTTTGTCACATTTCAGGAAATGGATATTAAAAAAGCTGCTAAGCAAGGAAATAAACAGGTAAGATACAACGCTGTTTCCTAGCTCTTTAAAACAATGAATCATATCTCATAGCAAAGAATCTGAATTGTCTGAACCTAGCAATAATCATCATCATGTAATTGATAAGTATTATTATAATTTGTCTGTACCTAAACATCTTAACCCTTTCCCGCATATAGACGCTTTCTGGCGCCACTGCACCAGATGACTTTTATTTAATAATTAACCATTTCCCTCATACCCGAATTATGCAGCAGACGACTTTGAACAAATAGAAAATCTCTATAATTAAATGGATAACCTATGACTAACAATGGAAAACATTGTGGCAAAAGGAGAAATTGCTCGTTTTTGAGCAATTTCTTCTTTTGTCACTATGTTTTCAAAAAGCTGATCTTTTTGATCAATTTAATATTGGATAGATTATGACACGTGACTAGAGAAGATAGCATAATACATGACGGTATACAGTTTTTCCCAAAGTACACATAATTTAGGTTTTTAAGAAAAACTGGTCTGGCTCCAATGTCTTGAAAATGGCACCAACTTTTTAGCTCACCTTTGCACGAAGTGCAAGGTGAGCTATTGTGATCACATTTTGTCCGGCGTCCGTCCGTCGTGCATCGTCCGTCTTGCGTCGTCAACATTTCAGCTTGTTAACACTCTACAGGCTACATTTTGCATCCAATCTTCATGAAAGTGTATCAGAACATTCATCTCCATCAAATCTTGGACAAGTTCGAAACGGGACCATATGCGGTCAAAAACGAGGTCACTAGGTCAAATTTAAGCGAAATCTTGTTAACACTCTGTAGGCCACATTTTCAACTTGAGCATGTTGAAACTTTATCAGAATGTTTGTCTTGATGATATGTAGGTCAAGTTTGAACATGGGTCATGTCGGGTCAAAAAATAGGTCACTAGGTCAAATTGAAGGAAAATCTTGTTAACACTCTAGAGGCCGCAATTTTTGCTTCAGCAGTTTGAAATTTTGTCAGAATGTTTGTCTTAAAAATATCTAGGTCAAGTTCGAATATGGGTCATATCGGGTCAGAAACTAGGTCACTAGGCCAAATTGAAGGGTAATCTTGTTAACACTGTAGAGGCCACATTTTCAACTTGAGCATGTTGAAATATTGTCAGAATGTTTGTCTCAAAGATATCTAGGTCAAGTTTAAATATGGGTCATATTGGGTCAGAAACTAGGTCACTAGGCCAAATTGAAGGAAAATCTTGTTAACTCTGTAGAAGCCGCATGTTTTGCTTCAGCAGCTTGAAATTTGGTCAGAATGTTTGTCTTAAAGATATCTAGGTAAAGTTTGAATATGGGTCATATTGGGTCAGAAACTAGGTCACTAGGCTAAATTGAAGGAACATCTTGTTAACTCTGTAGAAGACGCATTTTTTGCTACAGCAGCTTGACATTTTATGAGAATGTTTATCTAAATGATATCTAAGCCAAGTTCGAATATGGATCATGTAGGGTCAGAAACAAGGTCAATAAAGGAAAATATTGTTCAAACTCTTGAGGCCGCATTTTTACTTTGAGCAAGTTGAAAATTTGTCAGAATGTTGTCTTGATAATATCTAGTCCATGTTGGAATATGGGTCATATCAGGTAAAAAAATATAGATCACTAGGCCAAATGAAGGAAAATCTTGTTAACACTGTTGAGGTTGCATTCAGAATAATTGTCCTGATGTATTTTGCATTGTAGTACATTGTATAATTAAGGTGAGCGATCCAGGGTCATCATGGCCCTCTTGTTTTAATTTGGCGAAAGTGTTGGCGCAAAGGAATTTTTTTTAAGATGTTTTCAAATACATGAGATATCATTGTGAGCCTGAGGTAAACATAATAGGTTAAACTACTTAAACCTTTTTCACATGAAGGTGCAGCAAAGGATGAACAAATTCTCCTTTTGCCGCCATGTTTTCAATTCATTTCAATAAGTAAACTGTCTCTATATTCTGACAGAGATGTTTTCAAAGTCGTCTGCTGTAAATTTGTCATATTGATGGTTTTGCAGGAAGTCTACGATATGTGAGAAAGTGTTTGATCCATATAATTAAACCTTGATTTGTTTTTCAGTGGTATTTTACTTCACTTAATGCAGTTTGTCAGTTATAAAAACTTATATCACTGTGTTTCCAGCATAACTTCATCCTGACACCAGTACATCAGTCATTTTGTCACTCAACAGCGCTGAGAACTAAGAAAAAAAAGGAAGCCATTACTACAAATGGTGAAGTAATGATGGTCTGGTTTTATTCCTAGTATCTTTAAAGTTTATTGTGTTTGTTGCAGGCATGTGCTGTCTTAGCAAAACAACTTGTCAATCTCAGGAAACAGAAAAACAGAAGCTTTGCCACAGGTTCAAAAATACAGGCAGTTGGAAATCAGCAAAAGGTTTGTAGAAGTTAGACTCTATAAAGTATTAAAACCACTTTTGTATTAATTTTAAGATATACTTCCAAATTAATGGACACTACAATAAACATGTTTGTCTCAATCTTTTCAAGAGGATGACTTCAAACATATAATATCAGATATAGTGTTAACAAGTACAGAAATGACCCACCATATATTGATAATAGAAAATCTACTCTTGTGAAGACAGCAAGGTATATTGGAATAGATAAAAAGACATGACTTACAGAGTTGATTTTTGGGATATGAAAATTTAGTCCCTTGCATGGAACCATATGTATCAGACAGTCTTATAAGGAAATTAAGTTCTTGTTAAGTTTCCTCATATGATAATATTGCCATTATTACAAAGAAAATATGTTCTTTGTATTGTGTCAACTGCCCCTTAAGAAAACATGCATATATATATATATATTGATCACTTCTCTATCATGTCTCTATCAAACTGACTTTGTTTATAGGTGATGGTTATTGGCAGGCGACTAAATAAACCCCTTTGAACACTCTTGTTTGTTTCGTCCTTTTTTTAACTAGATTAATTTTGTTCAAAGAAGACAATGGAAAGTTGAAATATTACCATACTTAAAGTTTGTCAATAAAAGAGGAGTATACATTTAGGGATTAAAAATTCAATATCTCTATTACAGTTGATGCATTCAAATATGAAGATGGCCACTGCAATGGGAACTACTACACAGGTTGGTACATTGCTCTGTATATTGTAATTATTGACCTCTTTTTTTTTTTAATGGATTAGTAAATAATGAGTGGGATGTTTAGCATCAAACCAAAGGCTTTATAAAGAGGCGTAGTTGCTTTGGGATTTATTGCATTACCTTTGGCTGGAGAAATTAACCATGAACATGCCATGATATACATGTAAATTAATTACTGATGAAATGACATGCTGCATCAATTAAAAGGAAAAGAGCAAATATTGAGGGTCAGAGGAGCATCTTCTCCTTTTCCTAAGATGTTTTCAACTCTTTATCAAAATTCATCTTCCAGTTTTTAAATGGTTACACTATTTTCTACAGATTTTTTCAAAGTCTACAAATGTGTAGTCTACAAATGTGAGCATGTCATACAAGGGAAAGAGATAAAAACCTGATTGAATGCTTTGCCATGGCGGTCCTCATTATTTAAGCTGATTCAGTGATTGGCACGCTGCTATTGGTAACAGTTGGGGATAGCCAAAATCAAATTCATGTTATACCAACTTAAATAAATGGACATAACTATTTTAATGTCATTCCTTTCCCACAAACAACACATTTGCTGCAGACGTCTTTGAAAACTAAGAGACAAAATTTGGAAATTATTAAACACATTATTAGTGAATAGGGTCGAAAACATTGTTAACCCTTTCCCACCTGTAGATGCATTCGGTCGCATCTGAAGCAGACGACTTTTGAAAGCATCATGACAAAAGGAGAAATTGTTCAAAACGAGCAATTTCTCCTTTTGCCAGAATGTTTTCAACTATTTTCATAATCATATTTTCATTTGTAGAGATTTTCCATATTTTTGCCTAGAAGTTTTCAAAGTTGTCTGCTACAGATTTTCTTCATGAGAAAAAAGGTTAAAAAAAGTGAAATTGGTCATTACTGTGCAATTTCTTCATATCGAGGGCTTGGTGTGAAACGGTTGTAACTAAAAACCTATTTTGAAAACCCTGGTTGAGGGGCCATTTTGACTACTTGGTAAACAATGCAAATTTAGGTGCCATTGCTCAGAATGAGCAATGGCACCTAAATTTCCATTGTTTACTAAGAAAAATGATTTAACGCTTTTAAAGACTTCATGGCGAGGTGATTAACCTTGGTAAAAAAAATGCCAATTTTAGTTACAACCGTTTCACGTCAATCCCTCGATATGCTACAATGTTTTCAAAAGTTGTCTGATACAGAGATGTCAGACAACATCTACATGAGGGGAAGGGTTAAGTGAGTTTCCTCTATCCAATGATTGATGGTCAACAGCTCACATACATATCCCCTTTATCACTCAAACATGTCCACTCTAAGTAATGTAATGTATGTAATGGGGGAACTGTGTACATCCATAAACTGTTTGCTGTAATAAATATAAAATCAGCTGTCAGCACTTTCAGTACTTTGATATTTTACAGACTATGCAACAGATGAATAAGGTCATGGACCCAATGAAAACAGCTAAGATGATGCAAGAGTTTGAAAAAGAATCCACTAAAATGGGAATGTCCGAAGAAATGAGTAAGATATGCTCATTTGGAGCACTTTCTCCTTTTAACCAACCTTTCCCACATACAAAATATTTTCAGCAGACAACTTTGAATTTTTGAAGTCCAAAATATATAAAATCTCTATATGTGATTGTATGATTATGGAAAAGAGTTAAAAATGATTTCAAAAGTTGTCTGCTGCAGTGGCGTCAGAAAGCGTCTATATGTGGGAAAGGGTTAAACTAATGTTTTGTACTGTATATCAGAATTATATTTCTAATTTTCCAGATGGTACTATTTTGTCTTAATAAATCTTCAAAGTAAGCACTTACCTGATAGCCCCTAGCAAATAAAAAATGCTGTGAACCATTGCAATTGTTCATGAAGTGAAAGTACATCGTAAAAGCTATAATTGCAAGGTTAATTTCCATGACTGATAGTTGTGTTTTTAAAGCAGACATCTTTGAAAATATCTTGGCAAAAATAAGAAAAATCTCTAAAAATTGAAGTATTATTTTTTAATAGAGTTGAAAACAAAGACGCAAAAGGAAAATTTCTCATTACGAGCAATTTTCCTTTCGTCACAATGTTTTCAAAAGTTATCTGCTGCAGAGGCATCAGAATGCGCCTGTATGTGAAACCGTTGAAGCCCTCATTGCAAAAAGTGAATCCTAATGGTAGCTTGACTTTATATTCAGTAACCGTATAATAATATTAATCCATCCTGTTCTGGCCAACTTTTAGTCCCTGAATCATCTGTAGGGACTTCATGTTTATCCTCCATGTGTCACTCATTTGGCATGCCTATTGGTGAAGAGTCATATGAAACAGTGTGATTGTGCATGGACAGTTTACCCCCTATGGTATATTCAGAGTGCTCTGCTTTGAAAACTAGTGTTATATTTGGAAACGTTGCAGTGAAGATTTCATAGAGAGTTGAAAATATGGTGGGCAAGGACAGAATTGCTCATCATAATGTATTAAGATGTCTTTTGCTGCAGAGGCATGAAAAGTTGTTATCAGAGATACAGCTTATTATGTTCACTTAAGTTGACAAAAAACCTCTTTTTCCTAAAGCACATATTATTTTAACTATACAAGGGCTGTGGTATAGGAGAGATTATATTGTCACACTGTTGTTGGAATCTGTACCGCATGTTGTTATTCTGTAGTCTTTTAGGAACATCTTTCATATTGGCCCTGGTACCACAATTAATCAACATTGGTTAAGGTCATACATAACAATTTGCCCCCTGGGGCCCACTCTGCACACTCTGTTGTCTACTGATATATCTTGTTATAAAATATATTTTATCTAATGATAACTCTTTTTATGATACATTTTATTTATTGATAACTGTTGCTGGGATATATTTTGTCTACTGACAACTCTTGTTAATGATAAAAAGTTTTTCTACTAATAACTCTTATGATATATTCTGTCTACTAATAACTGTTGTTATGATATATTTTGTCTACTGATAACTCTTTTTATGATATATTGTGCCTACTTTTAAATCTTATTATGATATATTTTGTCTACTAATAACTCATATTATGAATATTTTTAGTAAATGACACACTAGATGATATCCTCACAGAATCAGGAGATGAAGAAGAAGAAGACGCAATTGTATCTCAGGTGTTGGATGAGATTGGTATTGATGTTACTGGCAAGGTAAGTTGTTATTATCCATTGCTTGGTATGTTTGTTACTGGGAAGCTGAGTTGTTATAATACTCCCAGATACATAGTATATGGGGGTTATATAGGAGTCATGCTTGTCGGTCGTTCGGTCGGTCCGTTGGTCTGTAGACATTTCTTGTGAACACTATTTCTCAGCAACCCTTGGTCAGAAATCAATATAACTTCACTGTGCATATTGTCGGCGTGTTGCACTGGAATTATTTTTAAATGAATTATGGCCCCTTGAATTTCTCATACATATGTATATTGTCAGGCACCAGCTGGGCGTATTCATGACCTTAGCAGTGATATTTCTAGTTATCAATTGCTTGTCACATCATATAGATAACACAAACACATACCTTCAGAGGGTTGTTGAATAAGTGCTAATTTAAATCAAAACAAATACTTCTCTATTATCATGACCTGATGCTTCCCAGCTTCTTGCATGACTGAAGGCAGCGGTCCAGATAAGGAGGGGTTTACAGCTCTTTACCCCACAATATCTCTCTTACTTTCCAACCAAACCCTATGTTGTTGGTTTTCAAATGAATCATCTCATTGAGTACCCACAACATAGGGTTAGCGGATAAATTAAGGATTTTAGAACGAGCAAAACCCTTGATTGGACTGTAGAGGCTCATACAGATCTGGATCTTTGCTTTTCAAAGTTTAATAGGTATTGTGATATTGGCAAAATCTTGTGTATTTTGTGACCATTTCCTATATCTGCAAAATTGTCTTTCCTGCATGTCTAAAAGATCTTATCTTACATAATGAATTTTTTATCAGACATGCTGTGAATAATAATTAGCATAATTATTTTATGCGTTTCAGAACAACCAAGTCTCATAAATGGCCTACATGGTCATTATTGAGACTAGGATGTTCTGAAATGCAAAGATTTTTACAAAGTTGTTTTTGTCATTTTAAAAGCATTGTTAACCCTTTCCTGCATATAGACGCTTTCTGAGGCCTCTGCAGCAGACGGCTTTTTGAAAACATAGTGACAAAAGAAGAAATTGCACAAAACATGCAATTTCTCCTTTTGCCACAATGTTTTCCATTGCGGTGGTATATTGGCGTCATCTTCTTCGTCTGTCCGTCCGTATGTCCATTTCTTGTGAACGCAACTATTCCTACGTTTCTGACCGTATCTTTTCAAAACTTGGTCAATGTCATAACTATAATGTGTAGATGTGCATGAAGCAGCGATTTTCCGGTTCATTGATATTTTGAAGATTTATGTCCCTTGTAACTTAGTCTCTGTAGCTGATTGATATTGCAGCCTTGTGAACGCAACTCCTCCTATGTTTCTGACCGAATCTTTTCAAAACTTGGTCAATGTCATGACTATAATGGGTAGATGTGTATGAAGCGGCGATTTTCCGGTTCATTGATTTTTGCAAGATTTATGTCCCTTGTAACTTAGTCTCTGTAGCTGATTGATATTGCGGCTTGGGAACGCAACTCCTCCTACGTTTCTGACTGAATCTTTTCAAAACTTGGTCAATGTCATGACTATAATTGGTAGATGTGCATGAAGTGGCGATTTTCAGGTTCATTGATTTTTGCAAGATTTATGTCCCTTGTAACTTGGTCTCTGTAGCTGATTGATATTGCAGCCTTGTGAACGCAACTCCTCCTACGTTTCTGACTGAATCTTTTCAAAACTTGGTCAATATCATTACTATAATGGGTAGATGTGCATGAAGCGGCGATTTTACGGTTCAGCAATTTTTGCAATAGTTATGCCTTTCGAAACTTGGTCTCTATAGCATATTCACTTGAGAACGCAACTCAAGTTTCCAAACAGGTAGAAGTGCATAAAGCAGGGATTATCCGGTAGAGTGATTTTTGCAAGAGTTATGCTCAGAAGGAAAAAAGGATACATATCGACACTGCCATTTGACCTACTTTCATATCGGAAGCCTCTATAGGGTTCTATCTCTGTTTATATGTATCCTATTTTCTTCCTGACTGAAATAATTTGTTGAATGGGACATTAAGCTCCAACAATCCAATCCAATACTTTGTTTGCTGTTTCTTTTCCATTAAATGATTGTTTTACCATAATGGTAGTTTTGTGATTTTTATACCCCCGGTTCCGAAGGAAAGGGGGGGTATACTGTTTTACCCATGTCTGTCCTTCCGTCCGTAACACTTTCGTTTCCGGGCTATTTCTCTGCAACCGCTTTTTGGAATTTGATGAAACTTCATAGGAAGGATCACCACCAAGTGTAGATGCGCATATCGTGTTTGCGTTCCGGTTGGATTATTTTTCACAGAGTTATGGCCCTTTACCCCTATGTATGACTAAATTCATTTCCGGGCTATTTCTCTGCAACCGCTTTTTGGAATTTGATGAAACTTCATAGGAAGGATCACCACCAAGTGTAGATGCGCATATCGTGTTTGCGTTCCGGTTGGATTATTTTTCACGGAGTTATGGCCCTTTACCCCTATGTATGACTAAATTCATTTCCGGGCTATTTCTCTGCAACCGCTTTTTGGAATTTGATGAAACTTCATAGGAAGGATCACCACCAAGTGTAGATGCGCATATCGTGTTTGCGTTCCGGTTGGATTATTTTTCACGGAGTTATGGCCCTTTACCCCACCATCAGGCTATGTATGACTAAATTCATTTCCGGGCTATTTCTCTGCAACCGCTTTTTGGAATTTTATGAAACTTCATAGGAAGGATCACCACCAAGTGTAGATGCGCATATCGTGTTTGCGTTCCGGTTGGATTATTTTTCACGGAGTTATGGCCCTTTACTCCACCATCAGGCTATGTATGACTAAATTCATTTCCGGGCTATTTCTCTGCAACCGCTTTTTGGAATTTTATGAAACTTCATAGGAAGGATCACCACCAAGTGTAGATGCGCATATCGTGTTTGCATTCCGGTTGGATGATTTTTCACGGAGTTATGGCCCTTTACCCCACCATCACATATGTCTTTCAAAACATGAGCGGGGGTATCACTAGTGAGCAGTAGCTCACATATTTCTTGTTTTTCATGAAATTACCATTTTTCGGTTCGGCCATTTTGATAGAGATTCCAATGGTAGTCTTGTGATACATGTTAAAAGCAATAATTAAAAGGATCAATCTTGATCTTTATATTTTGTGGCGGCACTGGCACTCTTGTTCTCATAGGTTATCCATTCAATTATGGAGATTTTCTATGTTTTGACAAAATACGTTCAAAGTCGTCTGCTGCAGAATTGTCGTATAAGGTAAAGGGTTTAACAAAGTTGTTGTTATCATTTTGAAAGCATTGTTAACAAAGTTGTTGTTATCATTTTGAAAGCATTGTTAACAAAGTTGTTGCTATCATTTTGAAAGCATTGTTAACAAAGTTGTTTTATTATTTTGAAAGCATTGTTAACAAAGTTGTTGTTGTCATTTTGAAAGCATTGTTAACAACTTGTGTATATGTTATGTTATTACAGATGCTGGATGCCCCATCAGCACATCGTGGAAAACTCGGGGAAAGTTCAAAGACAAATGCCTTAGATGCAGATATTGAAAAGCAATTAGCTGCTTTAAAAGATTTATAATGTAAATTATCTGTGTATGTTTATTTCACAACTTCAGTCAAGCTCCGTATGGCTATGTACAAGAATATACTTAATATTGGTTCAAATCTACATTTGAGGAATGTTCTTCAAATGGGCTTTTTCTCATATTATCTAATGTTAATAATTAGGTTTTTATTTAATTACATAAAATAAAAGGAAATCAAGCCATTAACTTGTAATAGGCAGGTTCCTGAAGTGTGTCTGTATTCTATATTGAGTTAAGCTAAAGTGTTTTGATTACAAATTGTGATGACAGCATCAAGTATTGCTTCTTGGAGTTAAGCATTGTCACCGCCAATGCCAACTAGCTAAGTCGGCTATCAATCAAGAGGTTGTTAGTTTCAACCCCAGCTCTGCCAGTATTCTTTTTCACCATTTACAAAACCCAATGTGACAAGTTTCATTCATCTTCCATCAATGGGCTATTTGAAAAATTAGGCAGTTGCTTGGAAACACTGTGATGTGGAGCAATGGTGTTAGAAAGCCAGGAAACATATTTGGTAGGTGAAACGGCTGCCGTGATATGACTGAATCTTGTTGAAAACGGCATTATACATCAATATACATGGTTACATGATTTAAAAACCTATTGGCATTCAACTGTCATGAGTTTAGCTAACTAAAGAGTTTAGATTTCTACAAATTGTGATGACTTCTTGGAGTTAATCCTTTCCCTCATACGACAATTCTGCAGCAGACGACTTTGAACGTATTTTGTCAAAACATAGAAAATCTCCATAATTGAATGGATAACCTATGACAAAAAGTGGAAAACATTGTGGCAAAAGGAGAAATTGCACGTTTTGTGCAATTTCTGCTTTTGTCACTATGTTTTCAAGAAGCCGTCTGCTGTAGAGGCGTCAGAAAGCGTCTATATGAGGGAAAGGGTTTAACAGTTACATGAGTAAAACATATAGTACATTTGTATGTGGAAGTAAGGTCGGTTAACCTTTCTCAAATTACAGATTTGATGAGACAACATTTGTAACACTGTCCAAAGAGTAGAAATTACTTAGAATTATCAAATTTTCTTTTCTTACAATTTAACTTTCAGTTTTCCAGATATTTCATTTTTTTCCTCAAATGTTTCTGAAGCAGACAATTGGAGAGATTTAAATTTCCTCCAGATGGTTATGAGGTAAATTTTAGAAAAAGAACTTGTGCAATACATTTAGTTATAAGCCGTTTTACTCAACCTCCAAAGGATCATTTGCATATATATGAGCCGTCCCACGAGAAAACCAACATTGTGGACGCTGCATAAAGTATTGACCTGGATCAGCCTAAGCATGCCGCACCAGGCTAACCCTGACAGACACTTTTTTCCTCCAGTGTTTTTTCTGTTTCAGGAATCATTACTCTATACCTCTATTGCCCTGAGACGGAATCTGTTGAACCGGATTAGCCTGCTTGGATAGTGCAGGCTGATCTGGATCAATACATTACGCAGAGTCCATAATGTTGGTTTTCTCGTGGATAGGATATAATATGTCATGTGACAGCAAATTATTCCAAACCGGCATATTAGAATCGGACCCTATACGGATTAAAAAAAAATAACATCCGGGAAAAAACAATTTAGTGACAGTGTTCACTGAGTCGTTGAATGAAATGACTGTTACTGATATTATTCCTGATCAATAAGGTATTAGTCTTAACTGAATCTCGAATTTTGAATTGTTTAACAACCCATATTTCCTAAATATTCATCATCATGAACAAATTCCGAGGTCTAGGTTAACTTTGCTAGTTAAGCCAAGCAGTTCCTTTTACGTAAATTAAACTGTTGCAGTCACGTTATTGATAGTTTAATCAACAAATGAGCGATGCTCTGCACAAAGTATTTATAACAAATATAAAGCATTTGCGACCTGTGTAGATGCAGATTAGCCTGCACATCTGGCTCTCTACTGTTCGCAAATAGTCTTAGAATGTTTCGAGAAACTTCTGTAAGGCAGTATCCATATGAATATCCTTAGCATGGATGCCCGGGCAGGTGATTTTCCACACGTTTTATAATTACATTAAGGTTGGTTTTCCTGAAGCAGTGCTCATATGTTTCTATAAACTGACCATGTTATGAAATAATCATGTGACAGTATCATGTTTCTCTTACGAGAGGAAGGAACATCTTAACAGAGAGAAGATGAGACAGGGAATTGCCATGTTATAATGGTCGGACAGCAATTATTTAAATACAGACTTTACAAGAGTATGGAAGCGCTTTGTTCAGTTGTTATCATGGAATGTATAAATCAAGTCGTTGTGAATTTCCTATTTATGTAAATAAATTATCTTGTTATGTATTTGCCTTTCTTTTTTATTTGTTTTCATTTCAAAGAATTCTGAATTTATTTATTACAAGTTAAATGAAAAGAACCCGTTTAAATAAGGCATATAATTTCTCTAATTTACACTAAAGATGAGGCTTGATCTGTAATGGGATCATAGAGCAATTTTTTAATTGGATAATGATAAAACTAAGGAAAATAAAATTTATCTATGTAAAACTTCTCTATTTTAGAAGCGTAATAACGTCAACCAGGTATTTAAAGATAGACGTGTTGGTATCAGGAAGTTATGGCCCAAACATTTATGGACCAGTACATTTATGGCCCATATTTGGAAGTTATGGCCCATATATGAATTATATAGTGGTAGCTTAATACCCAGGAGGTGGTATTAACACCTTATAACAGGTGATAATTATAAGTGGAGATGTGATAACATAAGACATTCTGTTTAAATTATGTATTTTATTAATGATAAATGATTAAGAATGGGAAAATAATTATGTATTTTATTGATAATAATATTTAAAAATGTGAACAAATAAAAGATATATTAAAATTGATTACACTGTAGTACTTTAACTAGAGGATTGTTGCAGTTTTTGGTTTAATTAACAGAGTATTACAGTAGTTGTGGTCAAACTACATTAATTAATAGATTGTTACATTTTTTTGGTGATCAAAGTACTTTAACTAAAGGATTGTTGCAGTTTTTGTTTATCATTTATATAAATACTTTGCTCCATAATAAATCATTAAATGTTAACAGCAAATTTTTAATTTTCACTAATTACATTAATACAAATAAGGTAAATAAGATAAATTATATAAATGAAAATACATAATGTTCAATTTTATAAGAAGTGTCAATTAAAACAACTGAATTGAATGTATCAATTATTTTAATCTTATAAAAGTGCAATTTCATATAATACACAATCTAATCAAAGGTTATTGACAATCATCTGATAGGTGTATTATAGCTACCATTATATAATTCATATATGGGCCATAACTTCCAAATATGGGCCATAAATGTAGTGGGCCATAAATGTTTGGGCCATAACTTCCAGAAACCGATGTGTTTATACTTTCTACCCAGCATATAGCACACTCTTCGAATCATTTCTTTTTTCAAACTATTGGTCTGCATTTAAAATTATTGTGCATGTATTTCTTTACAACCGTATGTATACCGAAGTGATGGATTAACAATAAGTGCTGCAGATGTGTATCATGACTGACGTTCATTTTGAAATATATTGTACTATAAAGGATGTCTCTGCTATGAAACTACGTGCCGGCGTTAGAAATAATTGTATATGAATGAATTATAAGAAGGTGATCATCTGCTGTAAAGGTCCAATAGGGCATTGGACATTTCATAAGGAATGACGTACTTCTGGTTCGCGTACACACCGACTTCAACGTCCAAGATACAACACCATGTACACATATCTGGCAAGTGCATATCAGTTCAAGAGACAGCTAAGATACAAATGTGTCCGGTGCGATAAGACCAAAAAGACCCGTCGAGTGTTCACGTGCTCAGTTTATAGCATCGATACATACGCTGCCTATTGCCTGGCAAGGACCAGTACTTGACATTTAGTTTAGTCGGAGTCCCCTTACACACCAAGATTATATATCCAGTTACCGCTACTTTTTGGGCGAATATTCACGAACGAAGCCAAAGGTCTCTATCGAGTTTAGCAAAAAGTTCCTTCTATCCAACTTGCACCAATCAAAGTTGCTGCCCAAAACATGAACACCGGGGACAGTTCCTAAGATACGCGAGCAGCGCTTGTCGAATTCAACATTTGGATGCATTGAGTTCATTGCATATTTATTTGCTTGGACGAATTTGGTTCATATGCGATCTCAAGATGGTCGATTTTCCATTCACGTCGCCCAATTCTACAATTTAGCCAAGTATTTGTTGTTGTATAAAAGGATAATGATAAATAAAAAAAGATCAGATTCAATTTAATCTTTAATTGTCTATCTTTGGCTAAAGTTTGAGTTTTCCAACAGTGAAACTTGTTTATTTTATATCGAACAATTTAGCCAAACATTTGTTGTTTTATAGGAGTATAATGATAAATAAAAGAAAAATCAGATTTAATTTAATCTTTAAAAGTCTATCTTTGGCTAAAGTCTTGAGTTCTTGTTAATTTTGTTTTGATTGTGAAATAAGTTTTTATAAATGATCCGTCCAGCGAGAAAACCAACATTGTGGCCTCTGCGTAATGTATCCACCCGGATCAACCGGACACATTCCGTCTCAGTGGGATAGAGGTATAGAGTAATGATTCCTGAAACGGAAACTCCAAAGGAGGCGAAAAGTGTCTATCCGGGTAAGCCTGTGCGGTATGCTTAGGCTGATCCGGGTCGATACTTTCCACAATGTTGGTTTTCTCGCGGAACGGTTCATATGACTATTGACATTACGCCAGGCACATATTGAAGACATTGTTGAACAAGGAGAAATGGCTCAAAACAAATAATTTCTTCCTTCAAGACCGTCTTCTTGACGGCATGCTTAGGCTGATCCGGGTCGATACTTTACGCAGAGTCAACACTGTTGGTTTTCGCGGGACGGCGCAAATTATGTTAACGCTTTAAGTTGCTTTTTACCTTGATATTCAACCAGTACTCGCGCTGAGAGGTTAGGAATATATCAAGTGTTGACCTCGATCACACAGGAATCGAATCCTGAACCTACTATATGTATTGATCACAAAACCGACGCCGTGACTTTGATCCAGGTGTTCCAAATATTTCTAGGTTAACGTAACAAGTAATGATGGATACGTAAACATACAGATAATGAATGCAATGAGCTTTCTTCTCCGGTTTGTTTTAAAAGTTTTCCGCCGAAACCGTGTGTTTAGTCGTCCTTACCTTGAAAAATGCCTTTTTGCACAGGTTTGCGATTTTTGGCGTCGTTTTTATCACTGGTGCCAGTCTCGTTTAAAATCTGCATAATTATTATCTACAAAATCTAAATATATATAATAATCAAATGCTATTTTAGATTTTTAAACAAGCACCTGTAGTTTTTATGTATGTTCATTTTTAAATAAGATATCACGTAAATGCGCTGTTGTCTTGATAATTGAAGTTAATGGCGAGCATGATGATGACGGTGATGATTATCATTGTTGTAATACATAGTAGTAGTATGATTATGATGATGATGATGATGATGATAATCATTACATTTTTTCTTTAACAAGACCGTGTTTTGTAAAAACCTATCAGGATTTAATACAAGTTATACCCCTTTGCACATTACTCGTTGTAACATATACTTTGAGAAAAAACTATACCTATATATAGACTTTGACTTTAACATGTTCTAGATAAAAAATTTGGAAAACCAAAATTTCGTCATCTCGATCGATCCTACATTAACGCCTGATATATGACTGATCATGGCAGATTTATCTAAAAGGTGTGGACAATATGATACAAGGATAGAGGTATTTATGGTTAATTGTTGAAATTAAATAATTCAAAGGCCATGTATTTAATAATCTGAATGAATTCTTAACGTTTTCATGTTTACTCGTGGCTTGTAGTGAATTTAAGTTTATTGTTTTGGTTGTGCTTGTGTGTGATTATTAACATACACAACAATGTTGACAGATACTTGAACAAGTTAGCGGGCCGTCTATAATCTGATGTGTTCTTGCTTATAGACTAATTAATATCAGAGAGATATACAATTTTTTTTATATGTCTCTGTTATAATTGAAGATGAGAGCATGACGCAGGTGTAATAAGTTAGTTAAAGCTTGTTTATATTACATCGATTGCGAAATAATCGTGGCAGTGGTTGAGCGTTTGACGTTTGACACTCGTAAAAAAGTTCATGTGAAACCCGTGATGAGCGGTTTCTGCCTGTTTGGGGTTTTCGCACAAACGGGGCGAGTAAAATTTTGTTTTACCTATATTGATATCTCTCTCTCGGTGTGTTCCCGGAACGTCGACTCGATTTAATCCCTAGCTGATCGGTAGAGCGGATCGGGGGGACCATTAGAGGGTAATTATGTGACAGGTATTATAGATAAGGCTGATGCAGATTTTCCTAAGAATGCGAAATTTAAATTTTATTTATGCATAAACAAGAAATATATACATGCGAAATTTAAAACATTTGAGAAAACTGATTTATTTTTAAATTTAATAATGCAGAATTTCCTAAGAATCCGAAATTTTAAACATTTGTGCTCTTCGCCAATGCACTGGGTAAAATACCAGGGAACGTCTGTGAGTCGTCTGTAGTATGGCACCGTGGGCAGCTGTCTCGAAGTCAAGTACGGCAGAAGTTGGGTGGAATCTCAGACCGATGTTGTTCATCTTTTCTTGGAGGAGGCTAAAGAATCGTCTGTACGTCGCTTGGCTCTTTTCTGGCAAGAAGGAGTAGACAACTGGCATCATTTTACCGGCAATCTGTACATGTACTCTGAGTTTGGTCAGCTCTTCTGTAAACATTGTGGGAATTGGTCTTATGTCTTCTGAGCAGCGCCGAGATATCTTGCTCATGATCTGTTTGGCAACGACGTTGGATGGTCTGCTGGGTGGTTATGGTTTTGTCTCACGAATCATGTCGGTATGTCGTTGAATGTAGACAGGAAAGCTTGGCAACCTCGTTCGACACATCTTCAGAACACAGTGTCTTCTCTTCTACGGTTTACGCGATAAATGTATCCGTCAAATGTCAAGTTATGACCCCGTTTTCTGTTGATGATGTACTGAACGTTCAGCTGTGCGTTTGCCATGATTGACTACGTGAGTGATGGATTGTTTCATCATTTCATTTATACGTAAGTAGTTATTCGTATGTTTCTAACGGTTTGAACTAAATTAACATCAATTAAGTAACAGAACAATTTATTTTTGTTTTAAAGAAAAAAGAGCAAAGGGAAGTTTTTAATTAATTAATTTGTTCAACAGAGACCTTGACAGTTTGAACTTAATTACTTACGACTAGAAAACAATACCTTAACGATTAAAAGAAAACAACTTAATTGTAACATGCACTTAAATTGTAATTATTCTGATCAATTACCGTCGATCCTTCAGATAAATTTACAGTATGAATTTAATTAATAATGTTAAAAAGTTATTCTTTATTAAAATGCATTTAATGCGTGCATCCTTAAATTAAAATTAATTGATTTATTGTATGTATAGTTCTATACCCCATTAGGTACCCCCTAATCCCGGATTAGTGAAAGGTGTTAAGCGGAACGAGTCGACGTTCCGGGAACAAACCTCTCTCTCTCTCTCTCTCTCGCGTGGTCGTCCGGTTAAGGTTGTTTATGTTTAGCTCATTTTTTCCCCGTTTTCTCCCTATCAGTCGAGCGTCTGTGCCGTACGCGGTGCTCTTGTTTCTCCAAATGACCATACCTACATAATTAACCCAATTCCAGAAAAACTTCATATAATTGTTCTTTAGTATACATACTCCCTAAACGTGAGAACAAACCAGTAGAGCTTATATGAGCCGTTCGACGAGAAAACCAACATTGTGGACTGTGCGTAAAGTATCGACCCGGATCAGCCTAATTATACCGCGCATGCTAACTCGGACAGACATTTCTCGCCTCATGTGGATATTCTGTTTCAAGAATCATTAATATATCCTTCCATCGCCCTGAGACGGAATGTGTATGCACCGATAATCTGTGCGGAATGCGCAGGCTGATATGGGTCGATACATTACGCACAGTCCATAATGTATATATTGTCAGACGTGAGTGTATAAGTATGATGGCAAATTCAAGGATAAGTAACCTTTTCTGCTGGACGTTTTCTTTTTCCATCAATATTCAGTGGACCCGCGATAACTCGAACACGGGTAAATTCGTTTAACTCGAACCATTTCCTGGAATGGATTTGTTTTTGAAAACAATTAAGCAGCAGTTCTAATTGTTCATACAAGCAACCAGAACTGCTGCTGTGCTTTTTTTTTTATTGTACCATTGTTTGTCACGTGTTCGTTGTTTATTACTAAATACACTTAGACAAACAAGTATTACTTCCGCATTCATTCATACCGATATTGTTCTAGATTTAATACACGTTCAATACCACACCCCGTCCTAGTTTAGATTTAAACCGATTTGTTTTCTTTGTTTGATTGGTTTTTACTCCGCTTTCAACATTATTTCAGTTATACCACGGCCTTTCTAGGGTAAATAACCAGTTATACCAGTATTATTTCAGATATAGCATGGCCTTTCTAGGGTAAATAACTAGTTCTACCAGTATTATTTCAGATATACCACGACATTTCTAGGGTAAATTACCAGCGCTACCGGTATTATTTCAGATATACCACGGCCTTTCTAGGGTAAATTACCAGTTCTACCGGTATTATTTCCGATATACCACGGCCTTTCTAGGGTAAATTACCAGTTCTACCGGTATTATTTTAGTTATACCACGGCCTTTCTAGGGTAAATTACCAGTTCTACCGGTATTATTTCCGATATACCACGGCCTTTCTAGGGTAAATTACCAGTTCTACCGGTATTATTTCAGATATAGCACGGCCTTTCTAGGGTAAATTACTAGTTCTATCGGTATTATTTCAGTTATACCACGGCCTTTATAGGGTAAATTACCAGTTCTACCGGTATTATTTAAGATATAGCACGGCCTTTCTAGGGTAAAATACCAGCGCTACTGGTATTATTTCAGTTATACCACGGCCTTTCTAGGGTAAATTACCAGTTCTACCGGTATTATTTCCGATATAGCACGGCCTTTCTAGGGTAAATTACCAGCGCTACTGGTATTATTTCAGTTATACCACGGCCTTTCTAGGGTAAATTACCAGTTCTACCGGTATTATTTCAGATATAGCACGGCCTTTCTAGGGTAAATTACTAGTTCTATCGGTATTATTTCAGTTATACCACGGCCTTTCTATGGTAAATTACCAGTTCTACCGGTATTATTTCAGATATAGCACGGCCTTTCTAGGGTAAATTACCAGCGCTACTGGTATTATTTCAGTTATACCACGGCCTTTCTAGGGTAAATTACCAGTCCTACCGGTATTATTTCAGATATAGCACGGCCTTTCTAGGGTAAATAACTAGTTCTATCGGTATTATTTCCGATATACCACGGCCTTTCTAGGGTAAATTACCAGTTCTACCGGTATTATTTTAGTTATACCACGGCCTTTCTAGGGTAAATTACCAGTTCTACCGGTATTATTTCCGATATACCACGGCCTTTCTAGGGTAAATTACCAGTTCTACCGGTATTATTTTAGTTATACCACGGCCTTTCTAGGGTAAATTACCAGTTCTACCGGTATTATTTCAGATATAGCACGGCCTTTCTAGGGTAAATTACTAGTTCTATCGGTATTATTTCAGTTATACCACGGCCTTTATAGGGTAAATTACCAGTTCTACCGGTATTATTTAAGATATAGCACGGCCTTTCTAGGGTAAATTACCAGCGCTACTGGTATTATTTCAGTTATACCACGGCCTTTCTAGGGTAAATTACCAGTTCTACCGGTATTATTTCCGATATAGCACGGCCTTTCTAGGGTAAATTACCAGCGCTACTGGTATTATTTCAGTTATACCACGGCCTTTCTAGGGTAAATTACCAGTTCTACCGGTATTATTTCAGATATAGCACGGCCTTTCTAGGGTAAATTACTAGTTCTATCGGTATTATTTCAGTTATACCACGGCCTTTCTATGGTAAATTACCAGTTCTACCGGTATTATTTCAGATATAGCACGGCCTTTCTAGGGTAAATTACCAGCGCTACTGGTATTATTTCAGTTATACCACGGCCTTTCTAGGGTAAATTACCAGTCCTACCGGTATTATTTCAGATATAGCACGGCCTTTCTAGGGTAAATAACTAGTTCTATCGGTATTATTTCAGATATAGCACGGCCTTTCTAGGGTAAATTACCAGTTCTATTGGTATTATTTCAGTTATACCACAGCCTTTCTAGGGTAAATAACTAGTTCTATCGGTATTATTTCAGATATAGCACGGCCTTTCTAGGGTAAATTACCAGTTCTATCGGTATTATTTCAGTTATACCACAGCCTTTCTAGGGTAAATTACCAGCGCTACCGGTATTATTTCAGATATACCATGGCCTTTCTAGGGTAAATTACCAGTTCTACCGGTATTATTTATTCTGACACTGATGCATCGGTCGTAATGTTGTCCCCGCAAACCTGAGCGCCAAGGAGGGAGTCCATTACTTCGATTTATAAAGATTTGGGTATAACCATACAGGGGATCGAACCATGGACGCCCGCTACAAAAAGGGGACTCTCTTACAACTACCCAAACGGTCACAATTATGACAAAAAAGAGTGCCGATTGAAGATGAATTCTGGATGTTTGTATGTTTTGACATATTGTCAGACGTTGTTTATAAACATGTATAAGGGCCAAATTAAAGAATAAGTAACTTTTTTTCTGCAGGACGATTTCTTGACTCGAATATGGGTAAATTCGTTTAATTCTTACCATTTCCTGGAACGGATCTGTCTTTTGAAAACAACGAATCAGCAGTTCTAATTGTTCATACAAGCAACCAGAACTGCTGCCGTGCTTTTTTCATTGTATTATTGTTTGCCACTTGCTAGCTTTACATTATAAACACTTAAGCATATCTCGAATGAACACTCGAAGTAATTAATTTACCCTTTTCACGTTCGAGTTATCGCGAGTCCACTATATTACTTTACACGCCATGCACAACCTCTGATAATATTTGCGAACATTCGTTCAGTCTAATTTGTGTCTACATGGTTTGTTACTCATTTACTGAGTACCACATAACTACGTGAAAACTTGTAAAACATCCAGACGGATGATACCAGTAGTATAGATTCAGCGGGATAACGATTGATATATCCTAATATAGATCTGATGAAAATGTCACTGTATTAAGTATACCTCTTTATATTTATAGATACACGTAAAAAGGCTCATCGTTCTATCTGGAAACTTCGAGAAGGTGGCCGGATTGTGAAAACACACATTGGAGGTAACGAGTTCTTCTTTTTGATGCATTTGTCGTATTGTATTAGATTTGTTATCGTTTATTTGTCCTGATAATAAGATAAACTTAATATCCTTTAGATAACAACATTTGCGAACGATGTAGACCAAGGTTGTTCTGCACATTCGGCCAGTCTGATCATGGTGTACATTATTATCATTTCATTAATCACTCAGTGGTAAATATATCTCCATAATTACATATAAAGAGCTAATATATTGCGTTGTAATATTGACAGGTAAAAGATACATGTAAACTTTGTAAAGTGATCTCTTAAAAAAACCTCAAATTGTATACCCATTTACGTATATCTAACCTGTACTAACCGGAACAGACCAGATATATAAATTTGTGAATTAAATATTTTAAATTCCTGTCTAACACACTCCATGATTGATTAAAGCACATGTCATATCACAATTCAACAGGTAGACGGGTTTTATATTTGCTATCGATTCACACAATAATTGTGGATAATGTATCTGTAGATTGATTATGACCACACTGTGTATTACTATTATTGAACTCTGATCGCAACATACATTAAAATACTTAAAATGTCAGTTTTCATATCATGTGGCATAGATTCGAATTAGTTTGGACTAAATGGGTTGTTTTAATTTTTAATCGCGCCTGACGACAAGGAGAGTCTTCATCCTTCACTGTCACAGGAGCCTTCACTATCCGCAGACATTTGTATAACTTCATACAAACTTCATACAAAAAGGTTTTACGCTCACACAACTTGATGTGGTACCTTGATTATGCCGTTATGTGTCGTGATAGTGCCGTGATTGTGCTATGATGGTACCGTAATTGGGCCGTGATGGTACCGAGATGGTGCCGTGATGTTACCGACATGGTGCCGGGATTGTGCCGTGATGGTGTCCTGATTGTGCCGTGATGGTACCGGGATAGAACCGTGATGGTGACGTAATAGTGCCGTGAGGGAACCGTGATGGTGACGTAATAGTGCCGTGATGATGCCGTGATGGTATCCTGATTGTGCCGTGATGGTGTTCTGATTATACCGTGATTATGCCGTGATGGTACCGTGATGGTGTGCTGATTATACCGTGATTGTGCCGTGATGGTACCGTGATTGTGCCGTGATGGTGTCCTGATTATACCGTGATTGTGCCGCGATGGTACTGGGATGGTACCCTGATTGTACCGTGATGGTGCCGTAAAGGTGCCGTGATTATACCGTGATCATACCGTGATTGTGCCGTGATGGTGCCATGATGGTACTGTGATGGTGCCGTGATGGTACTGTGATTTTATCGTAATAGTGCCGCGATGGTACCGTGAAGGTGATGAAACAAGAACTGTTTTCGCCTTACACGGCCCAAGTGAAAGCGTTTAACCATTTCACACTTATAACAAATCTGCATGTAAATAAAAGTATAATAATTAAAAAGTTATAAACATTGTTGCATAAGGAGAAGTTGCTCATCGTGAGCAATGTCGCCTTTTGTCACAATGATTTGAAATGTCGTCTGCAGCAAAGAGTCAAACAACGTCCGTATGATGGGAAGGATTTAATAAAGGTCATGTGAGTAATGGATTAAAATCGGGTTTAATGTATTTTCAGGATCATGATGAATTCAGGAAAGATACTTACATACTCTTTAAGTGTGTTACTCGTATTGCCAATGGTGCTTCGTATAACGGATGGGCATCCCACTCAACCGGAGTTTTTAAACCTTACTGCCAGAATGTATTCACCCTGTCCGAGTTATATGGATACATGTCCACAAACGGACGACGAGAAAGATGGACGCTTGCTATGCATGTTTTTACAATCCTCCTGCCCTATTAAAGACGAGTATTATTTTTGTGATATTGATTCACGGACTAAGATTTTAGTGGAGGATTGCTTCCTCCTACATAACTGTGCCATAGGTAAGGCTTTTTTAAAATATATATTTCATACGTTCATCTCACACGCTGTTTTATTTGTTCACAATAAACATACTTTTTTTAAGGACAAGTTACATTAAAGAGAGGCTTAATTATAACTACTGGACTATTAGAAGGTATAAGGAGTATTTATTAATTATAATCCAGAATAACACTTTTGACTGATCCAAACTGTTTATCTACAATGAGAGTGGAACACTACGGAAGAAATTAAGGCAGTGTTTTTTATGCAGCCGTCTCGTGTAAACTTGAAGTCGGCTTATAAATCATTTCGAGTTATCGACGTGTTCGAGAGAACCCTCGATTTATTCTGAATTCATTTATGTATTGTCAGATTCGTGATTCATTAATACTTGACTGTTTATAATGAAAAACAAGCCAGTGATAACATAATATCAAGGTAACAACGCAGCAGTAGATTTAATTGTTCGTGCGACCTACAGAAATAAACCAACTTGCATATCACAGCTGCAGTCGACCAGTGATGACTTGAACGTGTGATATTTCGAATATATCATTTATCTCAAAACAGTTCATGGCATGGATATATATTTTGAAACAGCGTAGCAGCATTTGTGAATGCTGAAACCAGTAATTAGAACTACTTTTGTGTTGTTTTTTTTAGCTCATTCAAGTACGAAGTGCGATGTGAGCTTTTGTTATCACTCACCGTCCGTCGTCGTCTGTTCACATTTTCCTACAATCAACTTTTCCTCCTAAACCGCTTAGCCTATTTTGATGAAACTTCACAGGGATGTTTTACATAGAGATTTATAGGGAAACTTTGAAAATCTTCTTGTCTGAAACGAAAAGGCCTATAGCTTAGATATTTGGATATTTTTGTAGCATTGTGTAAGAGGTCATCTTCCAAGATTGTTCAAATTATGACCCGATCAAAATTGGCCCCGCCAAACACAAAGAGAGATATAAGAAAAAAAAGTTGAAAATCTTCAAATCTGAAACAGACCTATCAGTTGTATCATGTCATATTGATTTGACAAAAGACGGACAGCATAGGTTGCCTTGTGGGATATGGAGCTATACTTGACATTGCGCCATTTATATTAGTTTACCTGACCACGCATAACAAATCAGATTGCATAACTCAGTTGAGCGATACAGGGCCATCAATGGCGCTATTAAATATACAAGTATTATTTAATTACGAAATTGAAAAGCTGAAGTACATAACTGAATCAGAGCTCTAGATAAGTGGCTTTTTGCATGTTCTAAAATCCTTAATTGACCTTATAACCCTATAGTGTGGGTACTTAAAAGGATCGTCTAATTGAGACGATTCTTTTGAGTACTCACATCATAGGGTTTGATTGGATACTAAGAGAGATATTGTGGGACAAAGAGCTGTAATACCCCTCCTTATCTGAACCTCTGTGAATTAGGAAAAATATCGAGGGATACCTCGAACATGTCGATAACTCGAGCTAATTCATTGGTCCCTTTCAACTTCGAATAATCCAGGGTCCATTGTGCACTAATGACTTTATCAATGTTTGAGTTTGTTCTTAAAATAAATTTCAAAGTAAGTTTGCATATTTTGTCATTTTTCTTAACTAAATGAGACTGATTAGCATAATTAGAATTATGTGTGTGAAGATGAAAATGATGAATGTAGGGACAAACAAAGTGGCCATTTAGTACACCATGGTTTTAACAATATGGTGGCCACACTTGAGATATTTTGTTTCGCCCCACCTCTCTGAAGTGATAAGAGTTAACCGATTCACACATGCAGACGCTTTCTGACACCTCTGCAGTAGACGGCTTTGGAAATCATTGTGGCCAAAGGAGCAATTACTCACAAAGAGCAACTTCTCCATTTACCACAATGTTTTTTAACTTATTTAATAATACAATTTACATTTACAGATATGTTTTCCATAGTTTTGCCCAGACGTTTTCAAGGTTGTCTGCTTTAGGTGTGTTTGTATGTGGGAAAGGGTTTAAGAAGGTTACTCCACACATGTGATCACCGTGATATGATCTCAGTTAGTGTTGTTTAAGGACTCATGTTTATCATTTAATACGGTAATTAGTGACTCATGTTTATCATGTAATACGGTAATTATGTCTCCCCCTGTATACAGGGGAGATATATTGTTTTGTCCTTGGGGTCTGTCTGTCTGTCTGTCTGTCTGTCTGTCTCTATCTGTCTGTCTGTCCGTCTGTCTGTCCCAAATCGTGTCCGCTCCATATCTCCAAGACGGCTTGAAGGATTTTCATGAAACTTGGGTCAAATGTTCACCTCATCAAGGCAATGTGCAGAACCTATGTCTCGACCATACCGGTTCAAGGTCAAGGTCACACTTGAAGGTCAAAGGTTTGAGGCTTTATTTCGTGTCCGCTCCATATCTCCAAGACGGCTTGATGTTCATGAAACTTAGGTCACATGTTCACCTCATCAAGGCGATGTGCATAACACATTTCTCGACGATACAGGTTCAAGGTCAAGGTCACGCTTGAAGGTCAAAGGTTTGAGGCTTTATTTCGTGTCCGCTCCATATCTCCAAGACGGCTTTAAGGATTTTCATGAAACTTGGGTCACATGTTCACCTCATCAAGGCGATGTGCAGAACCCATGTCCCGTCTGTCTGTCTGTCCGTCTGTCCGTCTGTCCGTCTGTCTGTCCCAAATCGTGTCCGTTCCATATCTCCAAGACGGCTTGAAGGATTTTCAAGAAACTTGAGTCACATGTTCACCTCATCAAGTCGATGTGCAGAACCCATCTCTCGTCTGACTGTCTGTATGTCCGTCTGTCCGTCCCAAATCGTGTCCGCTCCATATCTCCTCAAATGTTCACCTCATCAAGGCGATGTGCAGAACCCATGTCTCGTCTGTCTGTCTGTCTGTCCGTCTGTCCGTCCCAAATCGTGTCCGCTCCATATCTCCTCAAATGTTCACCTCATCAAGGCGATGTGCAGAACCCATGTCTCGTCTGTCTGTCTGTCCGTCTGTCCGTCTGTCTGTCCCAAATCGTGTCCGCTCCATATCTCCAAGACGGCTTGAAGGATTTTCAAGAAACTTGGGTCACATGTTCACCTCATCAAGGCGATGTGCAGAACCCATGTCTCGACCATACCGGTTCAAGGTCAAGGTCACATTTGAACGCGATGTGCAGAACCCATGTCTCGTCTGTCTGTCTGTCCGTCTGTCTGTCCCAAATCGTGTCCGCTCCATATCTCCAAGACGGCTTGAAGGATTTTCATGAAACTTGGGTCACATGTTCACCTCATAAAGGCGATGTGCAGAACCCATGTCTCGACTGTCTGTCTCTCCGTCTGTCTGTCCCAAATCGTGTCCGCTCCATATCTCCAAGACGGCTTGAAGGATTTTCATGAAACTTGGGTCACATGTTCACCTCATCAAGGCGATGTGCAGAACCCATTGTCTGCTTTTTAGGTTGGAATGTTTTGAGAGATTTTGACAGATATTTGAGGGGGAGACATCTGTTTTTTGCAAAAACAATTCTAGTTAGTGACTCATGTTTATCATTTAATATGGTAATTAATTACTCATGTTTATCATTGAATACGGTAATTAGTGACTCATGTTTATCATTTAACACGGTAATTAATTACTCATGTTTATCATTTAATACGGTAATTAATGACTCATGTTTATCATTTAATACGCATGTTTATCATTTAATACAGTAATTAATTACTCATGTTTATCATTTAATACGGTAATTAATGACTCATGTTTATCATTTAATACGGTAATTAATGACTCATGTTTATCATTTAATACAGTAATTAATGACTCATGTTTATCATTTAATACAGTAATTAATGACTCATGTTTATCATTTAATACCGAACATCAATCTATGATTTGGGTAATCCCATAATATATGTTTGTGGTTTATGTCTTAAATCCGGGACATATCTATGTTGTCTGTCCCACATTCTGATTGGTCTCTATTTTAAGATTGAATTGATCTGTTTTAGACGTTTCTATAAAGGGTATACAATTGCATTCATGTTTACATAACACAACGAGCATTCGGGCGTGTGCTCGTTAAAAACGTAATTTATTTGGTATATTCGGTGAACATTCTCTTAACAACCTTTTCTGATAGGTAAACCTGAATATACTCTAGGTCTAACCCTCTCCCTCATACAGCAAATCTGCAGCAGTCGACTTTAAAAATGTCTAATCAAATATATGGAAAATCTCTATAATTGTAGGTATAATTACTGAAAAAAGGTTGAAACATTGTGGCAAAAGGAGAAATTGCTCGTTTTGAGCAATTTCTCTTTCTGTCACGATGCTTTCAAAAGTTCCCCCTTCTGTCACGATGCTTTCAAAAGTTCCCCCTTCTGTCACGATGATTTCAAAAGTCGTCTGCTGCGGATGCGTCCAATGCGTCTATATGTGGGAAAGGGTTAAGCGTTTTACTTAATATTCGTAAAACTCCTGTTACGAGTTTTTGAATAAAGAAAGGCAGCTTGATATAAATTAATCCATTTCTAACAATATTTTCAAAACTCATCTGCTGCAAAGGCATCCATAGTCGCATTAAGAGAAACGCTAAAAGAGTTGCATAAAACTTTTATTTTTTCTTGCAGGTTCCAAGAATGCCGTCCGACTAGATCTCAAGCCCACGGGGTCAACTGTAAGTTTAGAATGTATTCAATGTAGTAAACACCGTATACAACGTCAACGTCATGATTCGAGTCAGAGATTTACATCAGGTAAAACAACATATATATATATATATGAGCCGCGTCTGGCGATTCAGGGTCTTAATGACTCTCCTTGGTCGAATCATATCAAGGTTTATTGGCTTTAAACTAATTGGGATACAGTTTGGTTTTGGTCACAAGATATATCTAAAACGAAATTACATGTAGACGGATAGTGAAGGCTCTGGTGAGACTCACTATCCGTGGATGCATTAATACCTTACATTGCTGGGGGCGGCTCATATAATTTATTTATGATGAGAAGTTACTTATCTTAAGAATTACTCAGCAATTTTTAATTGGTCTTGACCTATTTCTGAAAATGTATTTTATCATGATTGCAGAATCAGAACAAATGGTTATGGCTTCATAAAACGTTCCTATCACATAAATATATTATTATGAGGTCAATATTACATGAACACAAAATAAAACAGTCTGAGTGTGAAATCTGGAATCTCTAAACAGGAATTTAAAATTTGGATAATTACAAACATGTTAGTGTATTAACTTATTTCTAATTTGAAGTGGTGTATGTAACCTATTGGAAAGATCTGTTTCTTTGTATAGCTGAACAATTACTATTCGCCAATAATGATTATAACGTCTTCACTGTCCGTCTACATTTAATTTGGTCTTAGATGGACCTTTTAGCAAAATGCTTTAACTTTCATGCAACTCTAAATGATGTCTAAGCAGGTTGTTATTAACCCTTTCCCTCATATAGCCGCTTTCTGACGCCTCTGCAGCAGACGGTTTTTTGAAAACATAGTGACAAAAGAAGAAATTGCACAAAACGTGCAATTTCTCCTTTTGACACAATGTTTTCCACTTTTAGTGATTATAATAGAGATATTCCATTTTTTGACAAAATACGTTCAAAGTCGTCTGCTGCAGAATTGTCGTATGAGGGAAAGATTTAAGAAACCACTAGACAATGCTCGTTGTTTAAGGTCTTTCTAAGACTTAGGTGTTTATCGGTATGTACTGTATATATAATGAATCTTACGTATACATTAAAAGTCTTTTATTCTTTTTTCCTTACAGAATGTGACACTGCCAAGATGAATATAGACTTTTATAACAAATTACCTACAATGTATTTAGTTGAAACCAGGTGGCCGTACGATTTTGATATATATGCATGTGACTCGACTCGCGGCTATAGCAATAAATACAAAACTAGTTTGTGTGATGCCAATTCTTTCTGTTCGTGTTCAACAGATATAAAGTGCACATATCCAGAAAAACCAGAACTACTGCCAAGTAAGTAAATTAAATAACCGCATATTGTAAAATAGAGTCATTTATAAAAGGCTGTACCAGGAACGATCCCTGCTCACGGTGGTCATGGAGAAATGACATTGCCAGGGTACATCCCTCAATATGTTAAGTCACACAGAGTTCCGTCCTGTCGTTGTTATATAACTACAATCGCCATAAATCCTTATACATTAAATCAAACGTGGTGTTTAGGGTTCCCGGTTTTAACGTAGTATACAGGAGCGCGGGAGTAGAAGCAGAGGGGACACGCTTCCATTTTCCGCCAGAACTTACGAAATTAGTTCATCTTGATATAGGCAGACATTGACACACAACACGGTCATCTAACTTAAAGTCAGCCGCAGATCGTTGTTTCTAACCTTTTATTTACTTCAGTGATGGTTGAACTAGTCACATGTTAGTCTCGAAAATGATCCTTTTTCAAATTAATTCTACCTGAATGTGATCATCTATAAAAAGGTACAAGCCATATTGGACGAAAGGGTTCAAGGCTATATTTTCCATACTGTGCATTAACTCAATCATTTGAAAATACGTTTGCTGAAAGTTCTTATCCGAAAGTAATTTCTGAGAAATTCTCTATGTTTGACTCATTTAGACCGGTCATACATCATGGTCCCTAGGGTATGGCGATGGTAATGATTTAAGGTTGCCAGTGAACACGTACCTTTTAGAGAAATACGATAGCATCTCTAGATCAAGTTTTTATTGATTTCCACATGTCCACACTTTCTATGTGAGAAAGATTAGATTGCATTGTATTGGTGTGTTCTCACTTTCCCAACCGCTAATATTTCTTAGAGAAATTGAGGTTGAGGTTGGGAATGTATTGTTTGTTATAACAATAGTGTTGATTTGTAATAATTGGCGAAAATTGCTATACTGTGCTGAACAGTTGTGTTTCTAAATTTGGAAAAGTTGTACTTAAATTCCATAAAAAACCCCACACATATAGAGCTGACTTGTATTTGCAAGTATGTACTATACTACGAATAAAAACATGGAATAACAAAGAATATATATATCATTACATTTAAATAACATTGAAACACAATTAGGATATATAATTGATATAAACAAGTATAAACAAATGGCACATCTTGAAATATATCAGCGTATATACAGATCAAGTTTCCCAGTAAAAGACTTAAGATTTTAATCAGGTATATATTTATCACAGGTTATTGTAAGGTATGTCACAATTTAAAAAATGATATGTTATAATAGATCTTTATCTTTAATTGTAATATTTACCATAAGATTTCCCTTTAGAATCGCTCTTTCATCCATTTCCTTTACACAATGACAGATGGTGAATGTGATGCTCTATGTGCCAGAGAGAGGGATCCTTTCAAAAACTTCAGTTGTCCAATTACAAGGTAACATTCTGAACAATATTACGGTTAGCCTTCTTACGTTTATTTTTTTCTGTAAATAATCCGTGTTTTTGTTTTTACTTTTTGCTATAAGCACATTGTTTGTTTAATACAATAAAACACGTGTATTGTTTATCCTACCAAAAATAAGTTGTTTTGATAATGTGTCTCTTTTATAAAACCATGGTTTGGACTGTGTAAAAATTGAATAAAACACATTTATAGGTTTTATTATTACAGTGAAGACTCGAGAACCTCAACTCCACACGTGACAGATCAACACCATAGAGACGATAATGACCTGACATTTCAAGGTAAGATATTTACTTATACCTTGGAAAGTATGTCCAGATATATTCTTTGACTCAGAAATAACGTATGCAGAATGTAACGTTACACATATTTTACATTTACAACATAATCAGTGTTATATATATTTTTTAAATAAAGGATTCGTTCGTAAATGGACCGAATATTCAAATTCAAATTATCTTATACTAATATTCGATTTTATTTGACGACTGTTATTCAGCAAAAACAAGGATTACTGTCTTATAGAACTCATGCGAGTATTGAGGTTATTACTATACATGATGAGCTGTTAAAGAGTGTGTCGTCTGTAATGTGTTTATAACGATTGTCAAATTAAACCCCCTGAAAGTATTTTCAGTGTCGATGGTCTGTACATTGAGGAACATCTGACATTGTGGACATTATTATTTTGCTCAGATTTTTTATAATGAATATAAATAACTTTTTTCATTCAACTGACGGACGTTTCCTGGCTTTCTCTGTTCTATAGACAACACTTTTTAAAAAGGTATCCTACTACCTTCCCAAATGGACTATTTAGCTCAATGGTGTAAGACAAATGTCACTGATGCCTTATGTCAATCATTGGAAAGAATGAATGGCTGAGCCGGGTTTCGATATCCATATCCCTGGATTGATAGCACCGTTTAAAGCGCTTGAGCTATCGCGGCCCAACGCCATGTCTGAACATGACCGTATAATTAATATTGGTATGGATGGAAACTTTTAACAACTTGATTTATCTGAAACACATCTATTTCAGCTGTAGATGAACATAAATTAAGTGCCTTTGTTCTTGTTGGTATTTCTATTGGTTTGTGTCTGGTAGCTGTAGGTAAGTACGCACTTAACCCTTTTTATATACGGTTTTTGTTTCCTCTGCAGCTCACAATTTTTTACACCTGCGGCAGATGATTTTTGAAAACACTATGACAAAAGAAGAAATTGCTCAAACGAGCAATTTCTCCTTTTGTCACAATGTTTTCAACTTTTTTAAGCAGTTAGCCTTTCATATATAGATATGTTTACATGTTTTTGCTGAGATGTTTCAAAGTCTTCTGTCGCATAATTGTTGTATGTGGGAAAGGGTTAACCCTTCCCAACATACATGTACAGACGCGTGTAGGTTCGGCTGTTTGTTGTATATATTCGTCTGCTACATAGATTCATTCATTTTCATTTTAGCTTTACATTAGATAATATTCTAGACTTAAATCGGATGAAAATAATTCATATTGTAACGCACTACATCTAACAGTATACGCAGGACAAAAAGTTGTCATTCAAACAACTTGGATTCACGATAATATGTATGCCATATGTAGCACTTAGTCACTCATAATATTTAATTAATTAACTTGTCATTTTATATACGGACCTTAATTGGAAATAAATGTTATTCATTCTATTTTACACACCTGTGCACAAGTTAAATACCACTTGTTTAATATTCATTTCAAGAAAATAGAGCTTTTATTGAGCTCTTTGAGGGAACAGGGCTCGAACCAAGGACCTCTCACAGAGAAGGTGAAAACTATACCACAAACGATGGCCTAGTATGAAAGTATATCCCCTTAAACAAAAAACCTAGCTACTCATTGTCAATTTACATAACAGACAATGCTACAACATTTCGATGGATCATTTACTGCCATGTTGCTTTTCTAAATGTACATGTACTCACTTTTAGTTGCAGTTGCAGTTGCACTGTATTGTTTTTGCCCTGAAAGGATACTGGTCATAGTAACACGCATGCGTGAATGTTTAACATGCAAGACAGAAGCAAATACAGAGGTGAAGGAACCAGAAGGTAAGTGTCTATATAGTATAAACAAAAAATAAACTTCGAATCATGTACCGTGTAATGGATGCTCTCTTCGGTATTAACTGGTGTGTTTTATTAAGCCTAAAGTGCACTCATGGCCCAATGAAGTATATTTGGGCGGTGCTATGTGAAAAAACAACTTTAACGCAACTAATACACACACAAATGGAGAAATACATGTACCTGTCTGTGACTCCATGCTACGGGACCCTCAACTGGTTTGTCGAAGATTCTTAAAACCTTCGTAAAATAAATTTGCCAAGAGCCATTTAAGACTACGCGGCCTCATCTGGATTAACAATGAATACAGATGCCACATGATGGATTTTTGAGCGGCGCTCATTCAAATTTATACAAAATTCTATCACGAGGTAATTTGTAGATTATTTGACGGCGTCTGGGCGGGGTTTAGTGTGGCCTTGTTGCATCTTTGAATCCGATACACGAATGTCATTGAAATCAAAGCTAATAATTGTTGCATGACCAAACGATCACATATATATGCATTTGATGACTGCCAATCAAATTGGCAACTATAAATCCGTTATGTATCAACAAGGGAGATAACTCATAGTAATTTTCATGTCTTAAGTTGTGTTATAAGGTCATCATAATTTAACAGCAACGCATTAATAAATATGAAATTAACAAACCGTAAACAAAACAAGGGAGCATAATGGCTAGAAATATACGAGATAGCAAAGTAGTGATGACCGAGTGTTGCGATCGAGCATTGGTTGAATCATGCGATTTCATTGAACAGAAAATCAAGTATCTGTTAATGAATATTTGAATGAGTTTCGTCAGATCTAATATACGCACAGCGAAGTGTTTGATTCGATTTCAATGACATGTTTTACCGTAGCACATCAATATACATGGACGATAAATAACATATGGACCTTGGTAAAATGTTACTGCTAGGTCTATATTACATTTAAGCTGATAATGAATACTCTGGCAAGACTGTTCGTTTGTGCCGTTTAATTTATCACGTCCCACGTTCTTCTGATACCGATCAATTTAAGCCTACAATAGTCTTTCTGCTTTTAATTAAAAATTGAAATTTAATCATTCATGATGACTGAACAACATCCATATTAGCGTGCTACTTTTACTCGTACTAAAGCTTTGTCACATTGTATCTTCAATGTAATCACATTTTGTAAACAAAGCAACAAGTTTTTGATATTATATAACATGTTTCGCAAAACAGGTATGCCATTTGTTGAGCCGAGTGTTGACGGAACAGAAGATGATGCTGACTCAAGCAATGAAGCAGGAAATCGCAATAGTGACAGTGATTTATCGTCTGTTACAATAGAGTCTACAGAACCAAACGACCGAAAGCCCGGTAAAACCCACATTTGTTCTAATTCATCGGCATATTGACGTTCGTTTAAATCGTATCCTGATGCGCTTTCACGTTTTTTCAGTAATACCACGAAGTTTCATGTAAAGATAATGTTGAAGTTGTGTCATTTAAGCAAGTATTATTCTATGTATTTATCCTGTTCTGTTCTTCTAGAGACATCTAGATCATTACAATACTTTTTTTTAAAAAAACCTTACTTGTTTACCCAATGTTGTTAAGATAAAATTTACATAATTGTATCCTGATAGATTATTTAGTTATCAGTTATGTCAATTGCCGTAAGATAAATATAGTTAACTGATCTTGTTATGTTTTCACCCTTAACACTTTGTCTATCATATTTGACAGAATTTGGAAGGTCATATTATAAGCCTATTGATTTATATTTACGCTTCAGAGAAACGGACAGGACATCCCTGATTTCTTTCAACTCTTGTTAAACCTTATAGATGATTCGTTATCACTTTGATTTCCCAAACAATAATCCAAAAAGTGAAAAAATGTCAATTTGCTACTCAAAATTTGATAAGGTCCATTATGTATTCCCATTATAAGTATAAATATGATATATCGATCCATTGAAGCGTAACAAATGCAAGAATTATAAAAGGCTCATGGGTAGACATTTTATAGATGCATGCTGGTATAAGGATATTTGGAGGGTGATACTTTTAGGTTAAGGTTTAGAAGTGTGTATGGTGACCATGTGAATTGATAGCCCAGTCCTATAGTAGGGCTTATCATATGTTCTTGGTCGTTGTTGGCTGTACAAGTTGAGTCGATATAGCTAAATTGAGCTTGTCCATGACGCCCTAACGTATTAAGATCATGTGACCGAGCGGGCGAGTCCATAAGAGCGACAATTGTTGTCTCCAGATACTCGTTTCTTACACGAGCCCTATGTACACGGATATTGTCGTCCAAGAAAGTGAAAGTTTGGTCGTACCTATACTTTCATTTAGTTACATTACTGATGTCCACCTATACCAAACACTGAATGCCCACCGTATGCAGACAGGCTCATTTCTCGCTCTCCAGACTCTCGCCCGCCTGGTGTGAAATCAACATAGTATCTGGACTCATGAGAGAAGTGAACCGGTGTCTCATTCTGAAGGGTCCATGTGACATGGTCACGCGTCTATTCCAGACGCGCCCTTATGTTAGTTTTCCTCAAGGGGAGGCTTATGTCAGGCGCACCGAAACCAACTTCATAGAGACGATTTCAGGGGCATTCTGGAAGTCGTTTCTTGGACGACAAAACCGGTCACGGGCCTTGGTTGTCAACCGTGTGCGACATGCCCTGTGCCCAAGTATAACCTTTCTATGCGACTGGTAACGTTGGCACATTCGCCATACGACGCTCTGCAAAATACTTAGATGATTTATACCGGTTTTTTAAGAGCCCTGTCTCAATACCATTTTTATTCATTTTGACATTAGTGAGACTCCTTCGATGTTATACATTCGCCATGTTTACTGCCAATTTGCACCACAACTGTGACTGAAAACAAACAAAATTTTCAAAATGTTGACATGTTCACGATAGTAAATATACTCTAACCACCGGTGCAATTCTAACCCTCATCTCGTTCTTGCAATCGTCACTGGTGGCTTTATCAACGTGACAATAAATCATGCCAAAGGTTTTCATGTAAATTGAATTCTAAGATGAGATTTTTTTGTTTCTTTCCTCGGAAATGTATTGAGGAATCTAAATAGACCTGAGACCTGCGACATTTATGATTGACACTTAAGATTGACTAAGACAGAGGTCTGATTACACATCTGCAACAATCAATTTATTTCATATAGTTCCGTTTTGTTCAACATCTGTGAAGGTTCATCGTTTTTTGTTTGTGGTTGGCCTTTGATTTAAGTAAAATAATAGTGGAATACCTTACCATTTTCACAGTTTAATTCTTTTTACCTCGTCTTCATATTTACAATGTACAATACACTGTTAGAGCAAAGGAATACGTAAGAATGTATGAACAGTGTAGGTTCACACCTGCTGTCTTATATCAGAATTTACACAACTAGACATAATGTTCTAACAAGCTTGTGTATGTTATATGACAACAGTACACACCTTGACTTCCGGTTTCACGGGCTGACAACTTATGCATTTTCTCGTGCACTGTTTCATATTATAAGACGATAGAAAGTCAGGACTAACCTAATGAAAAATCTCTGTAACAGCTTTGTCAAGAAAGCTCACAACCAATTTGATAGCAGGCGGTCATATTTATGTAATATTTTTAATTCCAATTGACATTGACCTATTCTGACTATCAGCTCGTCCTAACTTATCATCCATGGGTCAAAATGGGACGGAATGATTGGTTTACGCTTGCTTTCGTCTAGAAGAGACCAAATGAGCCGTCCCGTGAGAAATCCAACATTATGGACTCTGCGTAATGTATCGAAACAGATCAGCCTTTGCAGTCCGCGCATACTGATCCGGTCCCTTTTATCGTGGGATGGCTCATATACCATACTCATTTGAGCCATGTCACACGAAAATCGACCTTTGGGAGGTTTTGAAATTGAAGTCAATTGCATAAAAAAGAATATTGTCAATTTATAGATGTTTCTTAACTCATGTGGAGTTAAGATTTGTAATATATAACTACATATATATGATTCCCTGTATAACGTATTCCTTGTCTTCACAGAAAAAGTACAACAAATCAAAAACCAGAATTTCAAAGAAAATAACGAGACGAAAGTTGAGATGCACGGAAAAACCAACACGTACAATCATATAGAGAATCATCATAAACATTATTACCAAAAGTCAGATTCGCAACAGGTAAAATTACGCGTTTTGTTTAATCTTGCATGATACTTAAATTCAGGGATTTTTGAAACGTCCTGTTGGGAAATTGCAAAATGGAAAAATGAATGTTATAGATAAATGATTGAAACTATTGTTGGCAAGGGAGGAATTATACTACACTCGTATAGAGACGCAACAAGCCCTCCATTTGATTGGTCCAAATTTGAAACATCTTGTTCTATAATATTTTCAGGAAAAGGAAGAAAGGAAAGAAGAAAAGCAAGACACCGATGTTGATAGTTCAACATTTCCCAAACAGTACATGTGTCATCTCCCATCAAACTGAATGCAATTTGTACTCCTTGGATATTTCTCAAAGATGACCCGTTTGGATGTGTTATTGTTTCCCCAGGAAGTTGTCCAAACACGCAAATATCTGTATCCGATAATGAAAGCAGCACGGGAAACAAACCAGGAAGACTATTTTGTGGTGGATCGTCTTTATATTGACGGAAAGTAGTCCCGCGAACCTACAACCCAGGCGGAAACCCATAATGACAATACTGCGGCGGAAATAGTGTTGGGTGCTTAATATGGAACATTAACCCGAGATAAGCTGAATGATAGTAATTATCCTTCATTAATTAATAATTATGACTTAATATTTCTAAGTGAAACTTGGACCAATAGAAAGTCTTAAATTACACTGAACGGTTTTAAGATTTTCCATTCATATAGAAAACTACAGCATGAAAAAGCAAGGTGTCGTAGCGGAGGGAATTTACTGTATAGTTTATTATCATTATTCAATCATGTACCCATAGACATTATAACAAAGCTCTCAGTATTTGATACATTGGTTACACCTATTATTCTATTATTCTGTATGGGGCCGAGGTGTGTTTTTTTTTGGGGGGGGGGGGGGGGGGGGCACGGGGGATTGGGGGGGGGGGGGGGGGTTATTCAAGTACAAAGATGTAGATAGTCTTCATATCAAATTTTGCAAACTAACTTTAGGAGAACTTTATATTATAATATGCCACCATACAATGTAGATACAACTAAAATAGTTATATTTAAAAAAGGAAAGGTAGGACATTACTGAAATATTGTTAGTATATTTACATTTTCTGGGATTAACATTGCGGTAGTGAATTCTTTTAATTATTTAGGTTTAGTGTTCTCCTGTAACTGGTCATTTTAATAATGCCATTTAAACTTAAACGAGAGAAAAGCTTACTCGGGCCAATTATTTGCGCTAACAAAACATAAGGAAATTCCTTTAAAAATTATGATTGATCTTTTTTACTCTTTCGTTGCGTCGATATTATACTAAGTAAGTAAATATTTTATTATATATATATATATATATATATATACTACTCTTAGTAGGTTTGGTGCTTTAACACAATTGATATTGTCGAAAGACTGCAAAGAAAATTCCTTAGAAAATTATTAAATGTAAAAAACATCAACTAGTAATTCAGATATTTACGGACAATTCAGAAGATTTTTTCACTCTTTTATTAATATTAAAGTAAAAACAATTATGTACTACTTAGAAATATTCAGTTCATAGTGAAAAAGTCAAATTGTATTTTATAAAACAGTTATAAATGACATGTTTTCTGTATCTATATATGTTGTTTAGCTAAATATGTTTTCTGTAAATAATCTCGACGCATTGGCATTAGTGGAATTTTGTCTTGTTGTTTTTACATGACATTTGAGCCGTCCCGCGGAGAAAACCAACATTGTGTATTCTGCATAAATTATCAACCCAGATCAGCCTAGGCATGCCGCGCAGGCTTACCCGGATAAACACATTTCACCTCCTGTGGATTTTCTGTTTCAGGAATCAGTATTTATACCTCTATCTCTCTGAGATGGAATGTGTCGGGCCGGATCAGTCTGCGCGGCTGATCTGTGTCGATACATTACGCAGATTCCATAATGTTGGTGTTCTCGCGCGGGGGGGGGGGGGGGGGGGGGGGGGGGGGGACGGCTCATTTTTTTTGTATAGGGTAATAGATGGCTAGCTTCGCTTATTTTGGTCAAGGCGTGAACACACATTGACAACTGTGAGATCTGAGCAGATCTGAGTTCTTCATTCCGGATAATATATCTGGAAACTTCTCAGTTTGGGGGTATATACTGTCTAAAGGCTGTTGAAAAACTGCACATTAAATTTTGCAAAATCATTCTTAGAGTCCGAACACAAACCCCGAACTTCGCTGGTTTATGAGTGAACTCGGTCGATATCCTTATAAAGATATAATAAAAAATAAAATACAGTGAGCAAATTGTTGATATCAAATCGCTCTAATTAGAAATGAAAAATTTAAGTTTAGAAAATATAGTCTAATTAGTATTGAAATGTATTACTTTTTCAGCAATATAATATATGTTATATATTTTGTCTAATGTATGTATAGAATGTAAATATTTATCATTGTCATATTTTCATGTAACTCTTGTTTATGGCCATTGGCATTTGTATTTGCCGAATGCCTAATAACATTGAGTTGAGTTGAGTTGAAAAAAAAAAGAAAGAAAGTAATATGGGTACTTATTGGGAATTAGGTAGATATCCGTTGTATATAAAAAGATATTGCCGCATTATCAAATATTGGTGTAAAATAATTGACACGGATAATTTAAATTATAATACGTTTATACCACAATATGCTTGAAGATTGTGAAAAATGTCTTGAACAATTGGGCCAAACAAGTGAAATTTATTTTAGATTCAACTGTTTTCTCTTGCGTTTGGTCAAAATCAATCGAATATCAATGGCAAAATATTCCCTGTAATACTTAAGCAAAGATTAATATATATATATTCATCCAAGGGTGGTCTGTTGATATAAAACACAGTCGGTCTCTTAATACAAATTGCTCATTTTAAAGATACATATTAAAGAGAAAATATATATTAAGGTATTACCTAGTCACTTATATGTGCATCTGTCAAAGTTAAGACTCATCACACCATTTTAAAAGTAGAGTCCGGACGTTATGCAGGTCAATTACCAGTACCAATTGAGAGACTATTAGTGTTGCCAGGTAAAGTCTTCCGGCCCTGGGAGATGCAGACGACTCGAGTGACATTTGAGATCTAATGATGATAAATGTGAACTCAAATTTATAACACATTTATAAAGCATAAACATTATTATAAGCTATTTATTATTGTACATCTCGTTAAATCTTCATGTCTGTACATTTACATGTATTGCATTTGTGATGGAAAATAAATTTCAAGTATGTGAAATGTAATTGATTTACCCTAATTGAAAGTTATATATTATATATCTGAAAGAACAATGTAATTGTAATTGAAATTTATTGAACAAATGGAATAATCTCATTTTGAAAGAAATTGAAAGTAATCAATTACATCTCTGAAGTACAATGTAATTGTAATTAAAAATTTATTGAAACAAATCGAGAAATTCCTTTTAATAGAAATTAAAAGTAATCAATTACATATCTGAAGAACTATGTAATTGTAATTTATTAAACAAATCGATTAAATTCCTTCTGAAAAGAAATAAAAGTAATCAATTACATATCTGAAGAACAATGTAATTGTAATAGGAATTTATTGAACAAATGGATTAATCTCATTTTGAAAGAAATTGAAAGTAAGCAATTACATCTCTGAAGAACAATGTTATTGTAATTAAAAGTTATTGAACAAATCGAGAAATTCCTTTTAATAGAAATTGAAAGTAGTCAATTACAACTCTGAAAAACATAATAATTGTAATTGAAATTGTTTGAACAAATTGACTAAATATATGTATGTGAGTGTAAGTCAATCAAATATGTTTTCTCTTATGTTCATAATCGTTGTTAAGTGATTGTAAGTTAAAATGCTGGAAATTTATTGAAGGATTCCCCTAAAGTAATTTGATTGAAACATTCGCCAAAACTAACTATCACCCACCTGTCTGTTAGGTTAATTTTGATGCATAAAACTGGATATTTGTCAAAACCCTTTACACCTAACCTTGTTTTACTGACGTCACTATGTCAAATTCAATTGCCTTTTAAATGTTATACTTCTCATTATCTATGCATCTTTAACCCCTTTCCCATATGCAACGAATCTGCATCAGACGACTTTTAAAACATTATGATTTAGACAAAAGTATTGAAAATATCTATAACATTAGTGAATACGCATTTTGAAGCATCTTTTAAAACAGTGCGGCACAAGGATGCATTGCTCAAATTGAACAATTTCTCTTTTTGTCTCAATGTGTTCAACTGTATTCAATAAGGATTCCTTCATTTATAGAGATGTTTCATTTTTTGGCCTTGATTTTTTTCAAAGTCGTCTTCACGGATTTGTTGTATATATGTGAAAGGGTTAAATCTACTGTGTATGTCAAATATAGACTCACATTTTCTCCACATCTTATCATTATACCTTCTTGTCAGGTGTAAAGGTGTATCCGCCAAAATACATGTGATCAGCGTTATGCCATTAGGGGTCTTGTTGCGTTCCTAGCCTAGTACTCGTTTGTTTACCCGGGGATCATGAATAAGTGAAATGACGCCGTGATATAACTGAAATTATGTTGAAATGTGTAAAACCCCAATAAAACAAAACAAAAAAGTTCGCGAACAGTGAAGATCCTGGGGAGCCTTTTATACGCACAATCTCCATCAATATTCACTATTCTCCTACATGTATCAGGCCTAAGGGTATATGATTTAATTTGATCGTAAACCGTTTTGTTCAAACATCACTTGACCTGATACCCGACAGAGGACAAGATAAGGGGGAGAGAGCTGGTCTCTTCCCCACACTATACTACAACTTAACCAATCTCTATGTTGATTATTGAGACGATTCCTTTAAGTACCCACAACATCGGATTTCAATGTCAAAAAATGATTATAGAACATAAAAATTGTCCCACATCCGGCTCTATCGGAACTGGTATGTATGAAGTCCCATTTTCGCCTTAATCGGATCATGTTCTACATTTTGGTAATGTATCCTATAGTTGTTAATTCTTTGGACGCTTATGTTCTTATATTTTTGATACTTTTGATATTTTGAAGTCCAATGAATAAAGATGTTTGTTATATTTTGTTTTATTAGTTTGTTTTTACATCAAAGTGCGATCAGAAATAAACCGGACCTTTATTGCAACTTCTGGAATTTGAACGAAATACATTTGGTACGTGCTCCAAGAAAATGTTGGCCTATGTATGTCAAATGCATTTTAAGATCTACACGTGCAACATATTGAGGCAATGTCTTGAAACCTGCTAGCTTTAACTAATTGGTGAATAGTGTATATGATTGAGATTTATCTCCCTTTATATGAAACATTTTTTTCAGATGTTCTGTCAAGGATGTATTAAATCATTAACTACTCACATTCATAGTGCAAAAACCTCAATCACGAAATTGTATATGACTTTCGGTTTTGATGTTAGGCATAGTAAGCCTGGTATAGAACTGCAGCAAGTCAACTTTAAAGAGACGAGAAATGTACTTTTTTCGACATTGGACACGTATTTGTTCTGTTGAATGGTATCTTGATTGTTTGAATTTTTATATAAATGTTTGACATTCGAAAGATATATCAAGATAACCAGTTGACTGGTATAGTCACAGTGTTACGGACAGACAGACATACATACGGAAAGGTAACGGAAGATAGGCAGCATCCTTTTATCGTTGCAGGTATGTACGTTTGCGTCTCTGTGTGCTTTCGCGTTTTTAAGTGATTGCCTCATGCCTTTACGCTGCCATTATTTAAACTGTAAAACCTATTTGGTTTAAACATATTTTATTATCTCATATTTACATTTTGTATAACAAAACATCATATAGAAATTGGATTGGGATGATAGATTTAACTAATAATGGCCCTCGTCACTATTACATATTCAAGAACACCCGTATATTTAGTGACAGTATTTATGTGTTGTCTGAACTTTGTGATAACAGGAAAGGAGACACGTGGGGAAATCTTTCAAGCTATTCAAAATATAACTCTTTCTACGTCGAATTTAACAATGCGGATTTCATGAGAGACAGCTCGTTACGAGCTGACTCCCTTGAATCTGTCACCAACGCCGAATTGACTGATGTTTACTATTCCACTTCAAAATCGAGTGATTACATTTTTCATGTTATGGCAGTTTTGGATACTTTTGATGAATTAAATGCAAACAATGCTGATTCATCTAAATCGGTATTTTTTTTCTCAAAAACTTCTATATTGCCATTGACACTGAAAGAGTCAAATCACGTTTTACTGTTCATGGATGTCTTACATACGTTAAAGGGGCTGATCTCCAGATTATAGATAGTATAGTTACAGTTTTAAAACTGTTTAAAAGTTGTCTTGAACTATTAGAATCATAATTCTGGGATATAATAATTTTACTTTCCAGTACAATAAGCATATACATATTGATCGTTTATGCTTCATTGTAACTGGGTAGACATATCCAGTGAGTCAAATTTTGTAAAATAGTTTTGAACGATCTATTACTTACTTTGTTGTCACTATTAGCAAGATTTGCAGACATTTCAAAATTTTGATCTCCATCTGGAGTTCAGCACCTTTAAATTAGTTCAGTGAAGACTGTTCGGAAAACCCTCGTCATGTGTTCAATTGAACTTGTTTCAAGTAACTAAAGGTTTGTACAATCAACGATGGAATTACGTCGAATTGGCCATGGTTTACTAGAAACTCTTGATTAAGGGGTAAATCCCTCGTGTTTTACCTGCTTCGACTTCACACTCGATTTGTTCTATTGGGCTTTTACGTCGTTTTCAACACTATTTCAGTTATTTCACGGCGGCAGTTACTTTTTTGAAGATCCCTAGGTAAACAAAGCAGTACTAGGCTAAGACTACTCCACCATGACAACCGCGACTGAGAATCGAAGCCGGGACGCCCGGTTCCAATTCCCATTGCCAACCGCTTGGCCACGACTGATTCCAATCCACTTCAGACCCGAAACCCTGTTTTAGCAAGGGGCTATTTAGAGCCAATTTCCTATAATAGGCGAATTCCGAAGACACATCGAAATCTAGACTAGAATCAGTCCGTATTGTTTAAACGGTTTTTCTACCCTGAACTATTTTAATACTTCGGTACAGGTGTTCAGAGGCAATTCATTTTTACTAACTCATGTGAAGAAGTAGTGAATTGTGGAAGCAACTCCAGACCCTCAAATATGTGCATGACCGTTGGTAGTAATCCTAATATTAACATTTATTCATGGGACGTTTATGGATCATCACAGTTTTCAAGATTATTTATTTTGGCTGTACATTCGTCTGCCATGACCTCTGTATCTACAGTTAAGAGATGCCGGCGGTTCTTGGCACTTATTACTGTTGCGGATATATCATTTATTTTAATTCGACTTCTACAACATAGCGAGTTCTCTGTGGTATAAGAATAAACATGCGGTAGCAGCTCTAACTCACTTGTTTCTTCCACGGCGTTGGTTTAAGGTTTGATGTAGGCCTACATGTAAATATTTTCTGGCCTTTTCTAAAGAAAGTATTTGTTTAGAATTACTTGGCTGGTATTTCATGGTGAATTTGATATTCTTTTAACTTCTTGTGACGATTTAACAGGATGTTATCGACTGAATATATTTAATGTACACATTTAAACCGCCTTTAATAGTAAAGTCGACTTTTAAAAACGTTGCTTGAAATTTGAGAATTTGCTCAATTTGCGCCTTTTCTCACTATTCAATGATATTTTTAACTCTTTATGAAAAATACGCCTGATATTTCTTTGCGCACAATATTTGTCCTCTGACGTTTTCAAAGCAGACTATACTAGGAATGTATTCATATTTACCTCACATATCGACCTCTTCGGTGTCTCTTAACTTGGGTGTGTGTTAGTCAATGATGTACTTTGATTGATGGGTTTGGCTTACTAACTCCCAACAATGTTTTCTGTTAAGTAAGTCTGAATACACCCTAGGTAAAGGATCACCTATATCAAATGTTGATTTTTCTTTTTAAATGGACTTGTCAACGTTTGCCTTTGGAAGAGTCAATAGCCGATTCTATAACTATCAAATAAAAAAGGGCTGAGTTGAGCAGCCAGCATTATAGAGCCTGGTCAGGCGGCGCGGATGTCCCGGCTGGCCTGTGGCTCTTTACTGGTGACACAGTTTTATAACATCGGTTCCAGCAAGCAAAGGGTTAAGATAGTCTCAAAGGAGAGACACTAGTATGTTGTAGAAAGGATTACAATATTAACGATTCAGAAGGCAGTTCAGTGTTTATTAGATTAGTTTTATACTTTATGATTATGATCAATATAAAATAAATATATTAGATTGGTTTTATACATTATAGTTATGATCGATATGAAACCATAGATTGGTTTATACGTTATGGTTTTGACCAATATAAAAATCATTGTATATTAGATTGGTTTTATACATTATGGTTATGATCGATATAAAATCATAGATTGGTTTTATACATTATGGTAATGATCGACATACAATCATAGATTAGTTATATACATTATGGTTATGATCGATATAAAATTAATTTAAATGCTCCGAGTTTTCATTGACCTTATCTAAAAACTGAAGAAATATATTATGTATTTCTATATAATTTGTACTATGAAGAGTATGTTAATAACGTATGTTTATGCCATGTTGTTACTATGTAACCTGGTTTGAATAATAGTCTGGAAAAAAGGAAAAGGAAAAGACCTGTACGACATCCTTCATTTATTTACACAACGGTAAGGGTCAATACAACCTGGCCTGGCGCTGTCCTGAGTGAAGAGATATTGATTCTTATGGCTACTATCTCCTCTTAAACTCCCAGGTCAATTAAAACCAAACTTAACAGGAAAGATAATTAAAGACTTAACTTTTCATTTAAGAACTCTGGATGCTACGGCATCAGAAAAGGTTGAACGAACAAATATATGAGCCGTCACACGAGAAAACCATTATTGTGGCTTCTGCGTAAGGTATTGACCCTGATCAGCCTAAGCATGCCGCGCAGGCTAACCCGGACAGACACTCATCGCCTCCTGTGGATTTTCTGTGTCATGAGACATTACTTATGCCCCTGAGACGGAATGTTTCGGCCCGGATTAGCCTGCGCGGACTGCGCAGGCTGATCTGGGTCGATACATTACGCAGAGGCCATGTATGTTGGTTTTCTCGTGGAACGGCTAATATATCAATCGATTGTGAAAGTCGGATTCCAATAAAATATATGCATAAATGCTCCTAATATGCGACCCTCTACTCAAGTTGATCATGCCATATTGAACGGTTGAAAAGCATTGCTACCAGGTAGCAATATAACTTGAGTAAAATTACATGACCATGTATGTTGGGTTTCTCGTGGAACGGCTAATATATCAATCGATTGTGAAGGTCGGATTCCAATAAAATATATGCATAAATGCTCCTATTATGCGACCCTCTACTCAAGTTGATCATGCCATATTGAACGGTTGAAAAACATTGCTACCAGGCAGCAATATAACTTGAGTAAAATTACATTTTTAAAAAAAAAATCTTCTGCTAGAAAAATGCATGTCTGAATTATAAAATACTTTGCAGAAATGTTCCTTGGTAGAACGCATTCAAATTTTGTTTAAGACATCATGATTTATTTAACACTGTGGATGCTAGGTGGATTCAGAAAAATAGGTAAAATTATAAGTATTTTCAAATCGCTACCGCTCTGATGGTCTTCGTTTGAATTAAAAATAATTTACCAAAATTCTCCTTACGTGACACTCTACAACACAATTTATGTTCACGTCATCTTGATTGGTCGATAAACATGGGTGTTCTGGTCCGGGACTTTGTTTCCCTTTACTAGCTGTGCTGATAGATTGTTTTGTGTTTTACGCGGCTTTCAACAAGTTTTCAGTGATATCACAGCGCTTGTTTCCTGTATAAATTACTAGTACCACTGGTCCGTTTATCCTGGAACCAGCCAGTCATTCGTAATGCTATCCCCACAACCCAGAGCGCCAGGGAGGGCTAGATATTACTACCATTTTTAAAGTCTTGGTATGACCCGGTCGTGGATCGAACCCGCGACCCCCTCACCCGAGGCGGACGATGCCGATAGAGCAACATTTAAAGGGTTTCTCGTCTTAACGTCTCATTTTCTTTTAAGTTTCATTTATATGCTTCATTACGGATTATTCCAAATCGGAATTGGCTAAATTGCCTAGATCGGATTGATTTGATGTCCTGCAAATTCTGAACTTGTCTCAAGTGACATATTTGACAAATATTGGAAGACAGTGATACAGAGGTAGAGCATCGGCCTCTTGTACCAAAGGTCCCGGGCTCGAATCCCGTGATGCGTGGGTTCTGCCTTTGGGATTTTTCCACACAAACAGCGCGAGTAGTGATTTAGTATCCAGGAAGTAGACATCGAGTGTGATTAATATAAGCTGAAAGCTTATTTCGCAATAGGAATCCGCTGTGGTCGGGTGGTTAACGTCGGGGATTTCGAAACCGGGTGTCCCGGGTTCGATCCCCAGTCGCGGCAATTCGGTCATGGTGGAGTGCCCTTGGGCAAGGCACATTTTCTAGCCTAGTACTGGTTTGTTCACCCAGGGAACATGAATAATAAAATTTAAATGCGCTCTAAATGACCTTAGCTGTCGATGCGCCATAAAACAATATACATTCATTCATTATTTCGCAATAGATATAAAATAAATAAGTTTAAACTAGGTGACATATTTAGTTGAGCGATACATGGCCATATGACTATCTTGTTCAATACATGTTACTATGTACCTACTACTCAACAACATGTTCTTAGTTTTCCCCATATTGAATTTGGTTATCATTTGATTTTACTCTTAACACATTCCCACATAGACATCTCCAGTCGACGGCTTTTAAAGGCATCAAGGTAGAACGATGAAACACATCAACGTATGATAAATTATTAAAAAGATTTGTGGTAAAATGAGAAATTTCAAGGGTAGTCTGTTGCAAATGCGTCGAAATGCGCCTGCTGGTGGAAAAAAGTGTTAACAAGCATCAGATAATGAACTCGCTTGTCAACAGGCGCGTACCCAGGCATGCGCACGTACGCCATTAAAGGTTAAAAACTGTTTTAATCAAAGCGCCAATGGCACTGTAGTGGCGATCGTATGGAAAATTCTGCAAAGTATCAAGCAGTATATCGGTGTAGGGCTTGCGCTTTTCAATAATAGTGCACTCTGGTGCGGATCAATTTGAGAATGTATTAACCCTGCATCTTTTGACAGTAGAATAATGTTAGTTTGCCAGAATGTTGTTTGGTGGTTGTTTAGTTACGTTCTGAAACTGGTCATGATGTGTTCAAAATTAGGTTGGTACTCGATAGACTAGCTACCGTTTTAGCTCATTAGAATGGCTATTTGTAATCTAAATTGTTCGGGTAATCACATGTTCATCACCAGGTCGCTAGGCCATATTAAGATAAAATATTGTGTACACTTTAGAAATGACAAAACAGTATCCATTAGTTTGGTGTTTGTTTCAATGATGTCCGATATTAAACAGGTCTGTTTAATTTAGTCCCTTCACATTGCATGATTGAGGGTTGTCAGAGACATATAAACACAGTGTATTTATATGTCTCTGAGGTTGTTAAACTGCTTCGAACAATTTGAGTGCAATAACAAACACAAAACATGCACAAAAAGCACAATTTCACTATTTGCCAAACTGTTCAATTTATAAAAATATAGGCATATATAATAATGACCTCCGTGAAGTTCATTCCCTATTCCTTATTCCTTATTCCTTATTCAAATGTGAAATTGATTACTTGTTCCTTGTTCACTATTCCTTATTCGAATGTGAAGTTGGTTACTTGTTCCTTGTTCCTTATTCAAATCTAAAAGTGGTTTTATGTTCCTTGTTACTTTTTTGTTACTTAATCAGATTTGATCTAAGGTACTGCATATGTTGATGTTGCCAACAACACTGTTGATGATGTTGTTGTTGTTGTTGTAGATGATGAGAGAGACCCATTGGAACATTTTAAATAACCTGTTACTTATTCAAAATCTGGTTACTTATTCGGCCTTTTTAAAGAAAAGATGACTTTGCTATCACAAATATCATTCCAATTGCATATGTTGATGTTGCAAACCACTATTGTGATATTGTTGTTGTTGTAGATGCTGCCGGAGATCCATTAGTACATTTCAAATCACCTGTTACTTATTCAAAAAACCTGTTACTTATTCGTTACTTATTAAGAAAATCAATTCAAACTGCATACGTTGATACTGAAACAGCATATACTGATGCTGAAAATCATAATGTTGATGCTGTTGTTGCTGTTCGTGATAACAGAAACCAATTGGTACATTTTAAATCACCTGTTACTTATTCAAAAACCTGTTACTTATTCGACCGTGTTCAAGAAAAGAAGCCATTGCTGTTCCAAATATCTTTCAAAATGCATTTGTTTATGTTGTAAGCAACAATATTGAGGTTGTTGTTGTTGTAAATGATGAAAGTGAGCCATCGGTACATATTAAATCACCTGTTACTTATTCAAAATCTGGTTACATATTCGACCTTTTTCAAGAAAAGATGCCTCTGCTATCCCAAATATCATTCCAATTGCATATGTTGATGTTGCAAACCACAATTGTGATATTGTTGTTGTTGTAGATGCTAACGGAGACCCATTAGTACATTTCAAATCACCTGTTACTTATTCAAAAACTCATTTACTTTACATGTTACTTATTCGTTATTTATTAAGAAAATCAAATCAAACTGCATACGTTGATGTTGGCAACAGCAAATGTGATGTTGTTGTTGTTGTAGATGCTGACGAAGATCTATAAAAACCTTTAAAATGACCTGTTACTTATTCAAAAACCCTGTTACTTATTCGGCCGTTTTCATTAAAAGAAGCATTTTCTATCCAAAACATTACTAAATTAAACTGCATATGTTGATGTTTAAAATCACAATGTTGATGATGTTGTTGCTGTAGATGATAACGGAAACCAATTAGTACATTTTAAATCACATGTTACTTATTCAAAAACCTGTTACTTATTCGACCGTGTTCAAGAAAAGAAGCCATTGCTGTACCAAATATCTTTCAAAATGCATTTGTTTATGTTGCAAGCAACAATATTGAGGTTGTTGTTGTTGTTGTACATGATGAAAGTGACCCATTGGAACATTTTGAATAACCTGTTACTTATTCAAAATCTGGTTACTTATTCGACCTTTTTCAAGAAAAGATGCCTCTGCTATCCCAAATATCATTCCAATTGCATATGTTGATGTTGCAAACCACAATTGTGATATTGTTGTTGTTGTAGATGCTGACGGAGACCCATTAGTACATTTCAAATCACCTGTTACTTATTCAAAAACTCTGTTACTTATTCGTCACTTATTCAGAAAATAAATTAAACTGCACACGTTGATGTTGTTGTTGTTGTATATGCTGACGAAGGTCGATACGGACCTTTAAAATGACCTGTTACTTATTCAAAAACCCTGTTACTTATTCGGCCGTTTTCATTAAAAGAAGCCTTTTCTATCCAAAACATTACTTAAACTGCATATGTTGATGTTGAAAATCACAATGTTGATGATTTTGTTGCTGTAGATGATAACAGAAACCCATTGGTACATTTTAAACCACATATTACTTATTCAAAAACCTGTTACTTATTCGACCGTGTTCAAGAAAAGAAGCCATTGCTGTCCCAAATATCTTTCAAAATGCATTTGTTTATGTTGCCAGCAACAATATTGAGGTTGCTGTTGTTGTAAATTATGAAAGGGAGCCATTGGTACATATTAAATCACCTGTTACTTCTTAAAAAACCTGTTACTTATTCGGCCTTTTTCAAGAAAAGATGCACCTGCTATACCAAATATCATTCCAATTGCATATGTTGATGTTGCAAGCCACAATTGTGATATTGTTGTTGTTGTAGATGCTGTTCATAAACAAATGCATTTTGAAAGATATTTGGGACAGCAATGGCTTCTTTTCTTGAACACGGTCGAATAAGTAACAGGTTTTTGAATAAGTAACAGGTGATTTAAAATGTACCAATTGGTTTCTGTTATCACCAACAGCAACAACAGCTTCAACATTATGATTTTCAACATCAGTATATGCAGTTTCAGTAATGTTTTGGATAGAAAAGGCTTTTTTTTAATGAAAACGGCCGAATAAGTAACAGGTTTTTTTGAATAAGTAACAGGATAGATCTCCGTCTGCATCAACAACAACAACAACATCCCATTTGCTGTTGGCAATATCAACGTATGCAGTTTGAATTTATTTTCTGAATAAGTAACGAATAAGTAACAGGTTTTTTTAATAAGTAACAGGTGATTTGAAATGTACTAATGGGTCTCCGGCAGCATTTACAACAACAACAATATCACAATTGTGGTTTGCAACATCAACATATGCAATTGGAATGATATTTCTGATAGCAAAGTCATCTTTTCTTTAAAAAGGCCGAATAAGTAACCAGATTTTGAATAAGTAACAGATTATTCAAAATGTTCCAATGGGTCTCTCTCATCATCTACAACAACAACAACATGATCAACAGTGTTGTTGGCAACATCAAGATATGCAGTACCTTAGATCAAATCTGATTAAGCAACAACAAAGGAACAAGGAACATATAACCAACTTTACATTCTAATAAGGAATGAGAAACAAGGAACATGGAACGGCCGAATAAGTAACAGGTTTTTGAATAAGTAACAGGTGATTTAATATGTACCAATGGCTCAATTTCATAATTTACAACAACAACAACCTCAATATTGTTGTTTGCAACATAAACAAATGCAATTTGAAAGATATTTGGAACAGCAATGGCTTCTTTTCTTGAACTCGGTCGAATATGTAACAGGATTTTGAATAAGAAACAGGTGATTTAAAATGAACCAATTAGTTTCTGTTATCACCAACAGCAACAACAGCATCAACATTATGATTTTCAACATCAGTATATGCAGTTTCAGTAATGTTTTGGATATAAAAAGGCTTCTTTTAATGAAAACGGCCGAATAAGTAACAGGGTTTTTGAATAACTAACAGGTGATTTGAAATGTACTAATGGGTCTCCGGCAGCATCTACAACAACAACAATATCACAACGGTGGTTTGCAACATCAATATATGCAATTGGAATGATGTTTGTGATAGCAAAGTCATCTTTTCTTTAAAAAGGCCGAATAAGTAACCAGATTTTGAATAAGTAACAGGTTATTCAAAATGTTCCAATGGGTCTCTCTCATCATCTACAACAACAACAACATCAACAACAGTGTTGTTGGCAACATCAACATATGCAGTACCTTAGATCAAATCTGATTAAGCAACAACAAAGGAACAAGGAACATATTACAAACTTTACATTTGAATAAGGAACAAGGAACAAGTAACCAACTTCACATTCGAATAAGGAATGAGGAACAAGGAACAGGGAACGGCCGAATAAGTAACAGGTTTTTGAATAAGTAACAGGTGATTTAATATGTACCAATGGCTCACTTTCATAATTTACAAAAACAACAACCTCAACATTGTTGCTTGCAACATAAACAAATGCATTTTGAAAGATATTTGGGACAGCAATGGCTTCTTTTCTTGAACACGGTCGAAATAGTAACAGGTTTTTGAATAAGTAACAGGTGATTTAAAATGTACCAATTGATTTCTGTTATCACCGACAGCAACAACAGCATCAAAATTATGATTTTCAAAATCAGTATATGCAGTTTCATTAATGTTTTGAATATAAAAGGCTTCTTTTAATGAAAACGGCCGAATAAGTAACAGGGTTTTTGAATAAGTAACAGGTCATTTTAAAGGTACGTATAGGTCTCCGTCAGCATCTACAACAACAACGACATCCCATTTGCTGTTAGCAATATCAACGTATGCAGTTTGAATTGATTTTCTGAATAAGTAACAAATAAGTAACAGGTTTTTTTGAATAAGTAACAGGTGATTTTAAATGTACTAATGGGTCTCCGGCATAATGTACAACAACAACAATATCACAATTGTGGTTTGCAACATCAACATATGCAATTGGAATGATATTTGTGATAGCAAAGTCATCTTTTCTTGAAAAAGGCCGAATAAGTAACCAGATTTTGAATAAGTAACAGGTTATTTAAAATGTTCCAATGGGTCTCTCTCATCAACTATAACAACAACAACCTCATCAACAGTGTTGTTGGCAACATCAACATATGCAGTACCTTAGATCAAATCTGATTAAGTAACAAAAAAGTATCAAGGAACATAAAACCACTTTTAGATTTGAATAAGGAACAAGGAACAAGTAATCTACTTCACATTCGAATAAGGAATAAGGAACAAGAAACAAATAATCAACTTCACATTTGAATAAGGAATAAGGAATAGGGAATGAACTTCACGGAGGTATAATAATGCTCGATCTCCAAAGTAAATAAGGCTAAAATTTCAGCATTAATTGCTAATTGACTCTAAAACGTGCAGACGTGTATACATAACGTGTGTACACACTGACATCGTGTGTCCTTTAAACCTTTGTAAACCAGTCTTATCATCTAGACGCTTTCATATATTTAAACAACTACAAAATGAAGCGTTTATACTATTGAGATTTAAGAACACCAGTATCGCGAGCTATTTATAGAACGTTTTGGAATTTCCAGATTTGAGTATCATCAGAGTTATTTGCGGTTATTTGCAAGGCAGAACGCGCAATGATATTTATTATCTGCCAAATCATGACGAAGATAATACTTACATATTTTAACTCTATGTAGATAATGTCTCGATAAAACTCAAATATTAGTAACAATCCGGTACCAAAGTAGCACTGACATAATTATTATTAATCGCGTATCTGCATCAATGATGGAACTATAACGGATGTGAGTAAATTAGTTTGCAGTAAAGAAAATAAATATCAACCGATTTTTCAAAACCGACTATGTAAATATTGTTCGTTGTTGTTGTTTCTGTTAGCATTGTGGCGATTGTCAAACCAATCGCCACAAAAACTGAACCTGGAGTGGTAAGGGTTGATTTCGTCCGATAAATGAGCTGTCCTGCGAGAAAACCAACATTATGGCCTATGCGTAATGTATCGAACCAGATCAGCATGCGCAGTCTATGAAAACTGATCAGGGCCGACATATTCCGTCTCAGGTGGATAGAGGTAAAGAGTAATGATTCCTGAAACAGAAAATCTATAGGAGGCGAAAGTGTTTGTCCAGGTTAACCTGCGCGGCATGCTTAGGCTGATCCGGGTCGATACTTTACGCAGAGTCCACAATGTTAGTTTTCTCGCGGGACGGCTTGAATGTCAATACATCAGCATGTTGATATACATGTAGCTAGTTTGTGTTTGACGAAAGAGACAATTTGAGTTCACCATGTGCATTTTAGGATTTCAAAATGCGTCATTTCTACATTTCTGCTGCAGTTGCGTAAAGAGACATCATTGTGCAGTGTCATATACTGTTTAATGGAATGTTCTGTATTCATACACCCACATAGGCGCATACCACTTTATGCAGACTATCATCTCTATTTTATTCTATGTTTAGTTTACTTTCAATAAATTAGATTACACAGATGCATAAAGAAACCACGTCGGCACATACGGATTAAGTATATACATGGTCATGCCATAACAATTCTTTGTTAAGATAGTATTCTAAAAGAAAATGATAAGCTATTTTTAGATATATATCTGCCATATAATGGGAAACCCCGTTTGCTAAATTTAAATCATACGGAATTTAGGACATCTCAAAATAGACTAGCGTAACTTATAAATATAGTTATTTCAATTAACATTGCAACTTACATTAAAAGATATTTATTCTTTTAAAGGGGAATTTTCAGGTATGTCTATTTTGTAGTTCACATTTATTTGATTATATTAATCTTGATTGCACTTGATTTATATTAATTTTTCCGTCAAGGACGTAACCTCATTCGGTTTAAACATATGTTAATTATTTTCTAATAGTATTGTTCTAAGTCAAACTGTTCAATGAATACAGAGAAAGTAACAAGTAAAATAGTATTAATAGCATTAAATTCTTATCAAATCGGGGTTTCTATGAGTAGAACTGAAAATTGTGAAACATGTAATTTTTTTCTCTTTTCCAGGTTAAAAAAGGACACAATGATACATTTTCGAATTTTAAGTTGTCTTTGTATCATTGGCGTTTTACAAACAGTACCTTTTAGATCGATATGGAAGAACTGTGGAAACCGTAAATTGAACGCATACAGGGGCCTGAACTCTGATATAATAGACAAGGACGTATATTTCGTTGATAAACCTAATACACAGGTTCATAGGTCGTGTTTGAAGATGTCCAGTGTTGTTATTGAGAAGATGTACGATGATAAAAGTGTTAAATTAAAATTAAACAGTACACTCAATTCGAAAATGCCGTTTGTAGATACGATTACTTTGACAAATGTTTTAAAACTCGTGTGTCTATTTCTTTTAGTATTTACCCCAGATAATATGTTACTCGAGAAGATAAGTATCCTTGACAAATCAAATTTGAATGAAAATGAAATGTGTTGGAAAAAAGGGAAAAGCGCGTATGACAGTATTTTCAGTTTTCGGAAATTACCTCAAAGTCTTATTATCGCTATGTTACCATCATCACAACGGCAGGAGGGTAACGCCCGTGACAGATCTACAGCGAAAAAGATTGGCTCTAATGATATACCCACTTACAGAAACGCTAGGCATCGTGATTACATTGAGAAAAAGGCTCGTGATGATTCTTTCTACAACTGGCCAGGGACTGATTCACCCGATACTGATTCTCTCTCCTACGCTGGATTTTACTATATAGGTATATACATATATTCAATTCAATTCAATTCAATTTATTGTATTGCATAAAACAACAAACAGTTCGTTTATAGCAAATAAAGAAATTATAAAAAGGACCAACGGAGAAATGGATTTTTCAGAAGAATTTGCAATAATTTAACAATGTAAGAGTTCATGCAAAAATTGATCTGTTCTAGAAATATCATGTGTAGATTTCGATAAAACTTTGATCGTAAAACTGTTCTCTATGTTTCATTGCAACGAATACGTATTTAGCAAAACTATTTATAATTTTCGTAGAATTTGAAGACATTAATGCAGTAAATTTGAGTTTCGTTATATAACCCGTTTCCACTTGAAGACGCGTTTCATTTAATTGTTCACGATTGGAAAAATATTCCGATCTTACCACTAAACAAGCGATAGATCTGTTTATTTCACGCTTTACTAAATGTTAAATGTAGAGAGGGACTAAAACATTAAGTATAAACCACTGTCATTTCTAAATAACTCACGGAAAAGTATGTAGTGGATTGAGATAATACTTCCCTTTTTGCAATGTCAGGGATTTATTTATTTTGAAATACGAGTTAGATAAATAATAAAATTAAATTAATCACGATATACCAATCCTTATTTGGGTATCCCAGTATTGTACACATTGATATTGTAGATAAAGCAGGTCGGTGATTATTACATGTATGCATCATGTGTTTTATCAAAGTAAATGCGAAATACAATATCAAAACATTTTATTTGTCATGTGGCGAGAGTCGAAAGTCACGTTTGATACTATGACCGGACTAGATCAGTTCATTGAGTCTTATATGGATGTCAAAAGATAGTGAGTCGAGAGATGTCCCATAAAACTGCTAGGTTGATTCAGTGACATGAAATTATTTAATTTGAGCTAACGACGGGAAACCAAGATTGGTTAAACTGGGACAATGTCTGACGTGGATGTCCATGCTATAATTTATTATTAGAAGCTTATCACTGTTCCTACCTCTTGAAAAGCTTAAGCATTACCCTTTGTTCTTAACCCATACTTTTTTTAAATGTTTACTCACATGTCTTTCTCCAGAGACGACTTCGACCATTTAAACAAAGAAAATGAAAAAAACAAATCTCTCAAAAGTTATGCTGCGTTAATGAAAATAGTTAAAAACTTTTATCGCAAAAGGATAAATGGATCATTTGAGCATTTTGTTCCCTTTTAGCAGCCCCATTTTCATAATTAATCTGTTGTATATGCGTCAAAATGCGTCTTAATGAGAGAAAGTGATGATAACAATTTATTCACTTATTTTCACTAGGTCATGCCGACACCGTACGATGTTTTTGCTGTGGTGGCGGACTGAGTGGAATCGAATCCGATACAGATCCGTTGGTAGAACATCTCAAATACTACCCATCCTGTGAATATATCAACCATATAACCGGAAATAGACAATCGGGACCGGAAATAGACAGCCCCGGGGCGGCTGCAGAAGGTCACGATAGTAAGCCACCATCAAGTTATGGCGAACGACGGGAGAGGTCTAGTTATAACTACAAGGTATGTGACATGTATTTATATAACTATTGTGAGTGTGGTGTGTAGAGTTGTTTTGTTTCCATATTACACCAGATTTCTTGATTAAGACGAGTGAACTGATCCTTTCCCACCAATGTATGTTATATTACTCAACCAAACCTAATGTTATGTACTCAAAAGAGGGTTTGAGTATTTGAGTATCAAATAAGGATTTTGGAATGTGTAATAAGCACTTTATCTAGATTCCGATTTACACTTCCATTATCATGGAATCGGGAAAATAAACCTGTTGAAAGAATTTCAAGCATTAAAACAACAAAATGAAAAATATATTATTGTAGTATTCAAAACGGGGAAATATTCATCGAATAAAAAATAAGATAAAGACATCACTTATCAAGACTTTCTTGAATGGCTTAAACCTTATTAGATTATTTTTGTTTAAAGGAAGTAACTGAATAATAACTAAAATCTTAGTCACACTCGATCATGTCATACCAAAGTAAGTATATCAACACTGGAAGGATTGATTATATCCTTGGTGCCCAGGGTTGTTTATAAAATGTAGCATAATAGTTGAAACGTCGGTGTCAGGTTAAAGGAAAGCGGAAGTACAGCTAAGTAACATTGTTAATATAACTGAAATAGAAGTATACTATTGAAGCGTCGTAAATAACCGTTTACTCTTTCAACACCGATGTTCTTGTCAATCTATGCATTTGGAACAGGCTCAAGCCAATTCAATGTATTTTAGGTACATCAAGATAAACATAAATGTTGAATGTAACAGCAAACAGTCGGACGACACGGGTACGCAGGGTGGTCTTGTTCTATACTGTTGGCACAGGCATCACATAATGGGTTCAAACCGTCAAAGGTTTAAATCAAATACACTCATTCAGCACTTAATGTTTGCCATATATTCTATTCTTAGAAGAGAACAGAACAAGATTTTATTAACGTATACATATAAATGTATCAATTGTCGGACACCCACGGTTGTTGACTCCGCTATGCCCCAACATCATGTTGTAGCATAGCGGAGTCAACAACTCTGGGTGCCAACCATAAAATGTATATTGTGACTTACAAAACATATCTACATACTATTGAACAACATGTGATAACAATAGATATATACACTTTTAGTTATCTGTTGGCAAGTTTAGAGGAGAATGAAGAGAATTTTTTAATTTTAAAACGTATATGATTGGAATTATTTCATGGCAGAGTAAAGTTGTTCGTAATTATCTGCCAGCAAATTTGTAAAAAGTTGTCTACTGCATATCTGTCAAAGGTTTTTGAAACATTATTTCTTTTTGCAGCCTCATGAAAAACCTATCCCTCGTCCAGATGACACCACCACAAAACTGCAAAAAAGTGATATAAAAGATTTATTGGCAAAGGGGGTATCGAGAAAACAGATCGAGGACCTCATTCTCAGACAACTCTCTAACAGTAAGTCTGATACCAGACGTTTTTGTAAAGATATTTAGAGTGGCATACTGTTTCTCTTAAGGTTGTATGTAACCTTTGGCAAAGACAAACATGGAAATAACACATTCAAACTATTTCATCAATTTACTTGAAGTGTCAAACCGGTATGTTATATTTGCCATGATGCAGCTATATGACTGAAAGGTTGAAGGAGATAATGCAGAAGTACAGATAATATATAAAGCATCATACAGATCAGATGGTCACATTGTGGATATTAATACAACGGATGCGGGTTCCATTTTTATTAAATAAGATAATTATTTTTTATTTTGAATCACAAAAAATCCATTGAATAGGATATATCCTATGGCTAACATCACTTTTATTGTCCGCAACAATTTCAATAAAAAAAAATGATTATCAATTTATATTGTGTTTTCCATCAATGACAGTCCTGATTGGTAATTTTGGAATTCATGTATTATTTCGGAAATATTTCTCATTTATGTATTTACGAGTTCTATTTTTTTTTCAGACTACGAAAGTACAACAGATTCTCTTTATTTAAATCTGCAATCAAATGAACCAGAGAATATAGCTGTGGCTACTGGAGATAAAACTTCAGAACAACCGTCGATTAACCAAGATGTAAAGCAAGCATCGCCTGTGGACGGTGCTCAATGCGTTCAAGGGGGACACGAGCAAATGCACGAATATTCACATATTGAAGAAGAAAATCAATCGTCAAAAGCAAGAAAAGAGAATGAAAGTGGCGTCAGCAAATTAAAGAGAGAAAATCATCAGCTCAAAGAACAGATGCTGTGTAAAATATGTTTAGACAAAACTGCCAGCGTAGTTTTCCTTAATTGCGGTCACATGGTTTCGTGCCCGGAATGTTCTCCTCACATTCGAAAATGTCCGATGTGCAGAAAATTAATCAAAGGCAGAATTCAAGTCTCGTAAACATTGAAAAAGTGTCATGCATTAGGTTTAAAATAAATCTTATTCTAAAGCAATTTAAAGCTTGCCCATGCAGATAAGGGGAGTCCAATCATTTGATAATTTGATCAATTCAGCTCATTATCAAGGTATGTCTTGCTTTTGAGCCTCCAATGTAGAACCATCCAAATAGAATGCATGGTTACTTATCTGAAACCAATGTGCGACTGCTACAATGTTTAGTATACAAAAGTTCTGTCATATTTAATTAATCTTCAATAAAAGGTTACACCAGTGTCATTCAATGAAATGTTTTTTTAAGACTTTGTTTGAGACAGAATTTCTATGTCATATAAGCGAGTTCTTGATGGTTTATGTGACGTTTGATGTTGCTACACCATTTTACAATAGAAGAGTGGCTGATGCATACCATAATCAATGTGATTTATATATAGGTGTAATTCACTTTTACAATGTGTGTTTACATAAAAGTAAATGATCTCAATGCTTATTTCTAAAATTCAATGCATTTAAATTATACAAAAACGTAACGTGTACAATGCAACTATATCTAATTGTTATCTAAATTTAAGGATATTTGATAACATATAATGTATCTCTATTATATTACCTTCTAGTGTTCAGCGCCGTGTTCAGCACCCTGAAACACGTTCGTATATAATCAGATTTGTATATGCCGAATTAATGTTATCCGATCTAAATATCATTATCAGACCTTTCTGGGAAGTTTTTGAGACAACTGACCAACAGTACTTTCCTAGAGCAGATTACACAGATGCGAAAGTTCACCCGAATCTGCAAACATATCTCAGTTAATTTTATTTGAAAGTAGCGTAAGATATAACAGATATGACGTAAACTTATATATATGCCAGATATCCAAAGCAATGCTATGAAGTATTGAAAAGTCATGAAAAAACTGGTAGACTGAATTGAGCGTCAAAGTTCAAAGAATTCAGTACTATTTACTAATCGATTTGGATTTGCTTGTAAAAGTAATGTTTCACATTTTATTAATTCATCTAGAAGATGTTATCACTAAAATAATTTTAAATCATTGCTTAATGTTGCAATATACTTAGTATATGATCAACACTATACATATAAAAGAGCTTTCTCGAAGTTTAGATGTTTTAACCATGTTGGGTATTGAAATTTGTCTATATACCAATATTCCAGAAGAATGGAGAATATGCATGCATTGTCAACCAACAAAGAGGTAAATGACGGTGAATATCATGCTCTTTTCTATTGCCAAATGTATTTTCTTCAGCGTGAACAATTTCAATTCAGTTAGTATATTTAGACGACTTTTATTCTTTATTGAACTGTGATTCCAAGACGACAATAAAACATATCTGTATCCTTGTATATCATGTCCTTTATATAAATTATCATAACAAAGACAAACAATATAGTACATATAATGCATATTTCATGTATTGTAAAATAGTTTGGACCGTCAGCTTAATTTATCAATAAATGTATTGTATCATATTGTGTATTATGACAAAGGTCCTACATGTGATCATCTTAAACATTGGTACGAATCATTTAAGACATTCCTAAAGGTCAATTGTTTGAATAGTTGCGGTCGACACTGTTTGATTAGTATCATTATGTTATACCTCTATCCACCTGAGAAGGAATATGTCGGCCCGGATTAGCTTGAGCGAATTGCGCAGGCTGATCTGAGTCGATACATTACGCCATAATGTTGATTTTCTCGCCTGACGGCTCATATATATCTTTGTAAAAGGGCAATTGGTCTTTACTTGAAATGTTTTCTAGAGACATCCGTTGCATATGTGTCAAAAGTCGTTTGATATATTTTTCCGCACACAAGCGAACAGCCGCTCATTTAAGCTATACTTCTAATCTGTTGAAATAAAGATGTGGATTTCTTTTTCTAGCTTGTACACATGTTGACTCACGAGGGTGATATGTCGCATGTTAACCTCATCTAGAATTGCTTTTTTTGTTTTATTTTTCGGTTTGATTGTTGTTTGTTTTTGTCTTACTTTTAATTTGTAAATGTTTTACCTAACCTACGTGAGTTATATTTACACGATTTATGTTAGGATATTCTATTACAATATTTATTACATGCTTATACATATATGTTAGAGGTGATGAACTCCAGATTATAGATAGTATAGTCAAAGTTTTAAAACTGTTCAAAAGTTGTCTTGAAATAATAGAATCATAATTCCGGGATAAAATTAGAGTATTAATTTCTCTTTCCAGTACAATAAACATTTTGTGCATATTCATGATTTTCAATTGACTGTTTTTTCAACATTTACTGCCAAAATAGTTTTGAACTATCTATTACTTATTCTGTTGTCACAATCAGCAATATTTGCAGAAGTTTCAACTTTTAATTTTTCTTTTTCCATCTGGAGTTCAGTACCTTTAATTTCAAAAATATTATACCGCAGGCGTTTGATTTTTATTTGCAAAGAAACAATTTATACAAAAAAACAACAACACATGTCATGTTCTTAAAATAGTTTTTATTGATTTTTCTTTTTATGATATCGAGGGAGACCATATTTGGTATTTTATTTATTCGGATTCCGAAGATAATGCTATGACATATATGTTAAAAACAACTCTGCGGGTTTTGTCTAAGTTTTGGTTTTGGTTTTGCAAGCGGTGCTTTTATATTTTATCTATATCTGTACTACAACTTGTATGTATATACAATTTTAGTATTTCAGTATTATTTTTTATCATATATGTTTAAAGTTTCATATACCATGATTTAAGTATAATATTTCCCACTTTTATGGATTTTTAGTGTGAAAGTGCATCGATCATATTTTTTATCTATCTTAAAATAAAAGAAATTTAAAATATTTTACAATCTTAAAATAAAAGAATGTAAAATATTTTAAATTATTATTTTAATGCATTTTTAAAGACAAGGAACTTTTTAAAGTATATTTTTCATTTATTATTTATGTTATTCCTTTCAATATACACATGTACTTTTAACTATTTTCAGATGACTTTTGATTTCTTTTTAGCAAAATGAGAACATGTTTTTAATAAGCTTACTCTTTTTGCTACAATGTTTTCAACAATATAAAATACTCATACGTTAATGTATAGATCTGTTCCATTCTTTTTTTAAGATGTTTGTAAAGTCGTTTGCTGCAGATTTGTTGTGAAGATATAAAGTCAAGCGTGACGTCTTTAGGTTAATAGCAATACGACTTGTGTTTTTCGAAAACGAGGCAAAGCATCTATACATCACATATGATACTTTATCGCTAATCTATTAACATTGGTCAATGATTTCAATTCCTTCGGAAACCGCCTCGATGGTGTAGCAGTAGAGCGTCCTCCTCGGTTGCAGAAGGTCGCAGATTCGATCCCCAGCCAGCTCATACCTTAATACTTTAAAGTTGTAGTAAATGTTTGCCCTCTTTGGCACCCAGGATTGTGGACTGACCACGGACTCATTAGATTCAGGATACATTGATCAGTAGTAATGAAACGGGAAACACCGTGATATAACTTATCAATGTAAAACGTGGAGTAAAACATTACTCAAACAAACAATTACTAAGCTGTTGGTTTTTAATCCTAGAATGTTTTGTATTTGTGTTACACCGTTTTCAACATAATTTCAGTAATACTTCTCCGACCGTTTGCATATGCATGATCCCTTGGTAAACAAGTGCTGACTAGGAAATGTCCCTTGCCCAATGGCACAAAGCAATGACCGCCACGACTAGGGATCGAACCAAGGACGCCCGTTTCCGAACCACTGACTCTTAACAATCGACCAGCGGATTCCTTTTGTATTAAATCAACAGTATATTTCAGAAAAAGTAGTTAAACTCACGAATATGATTAATATGCTCCTAAGAAAACGCTTCAACTTAGCGTTACATTTGATTACATTTATATTGGCAGAACTAGTGTAACAAAATAAAAATCTCTTGATAGATTCGATTATAGATTCCTTAAATTACTGTTGGGGTCAAATCATATCAACTAATGCGGGTGTTTATCGTGATCTAGGTAGGTACTTCTTTGTTGTTTTCACCTGTTACACATTCAATGAAACTGAGAAGAAGAAGAGTAACAACAACACATTCACCTATCGCCAAAGATACAGGCAGGCTCATGCCCAAGGCAGGACCCTCTGGCCACATACTGGCAATACGGTGACAATACAGACCATGACGCATATACCCGTACACCAATGAAAGTGAGAAGAAGAAGAGCAACAACAACAAATTCACCTACAGCCACAGATACAGGCAGGCTCGTGCCCAAGACAGGACCATCTGACGTCTATCCGTGTTAACATGGTGCGGCTAAATAGTAAGATGCCTTTCTCTAATACATAGCTTATTGTGGCAGAGGTGACTGACGTCCATGGGATTTCCATGCCTGTCAACCTCTGCCAGTTCAGATCCAGTGCTCAGCATCATCGCCAGCCGCTGAACCCGGCTCTGTGTACATTTCCCACTAGGCCAAGTCACCCTTTCGAAAGGATAGCCTTTCCTTACATCAAAACCACTCCAGGCTTTACCTCTGAAGTAGTGGAGAGTTTTTCAATCGAACGTTGAACTTTAATTACAATTTTGGGCGTATAATTCATTTAGGCCTGTTTAAAGGGAATTATGGTTTTCGTTAAACGGCAAAACTTTTACATTATAGTATACGGTTATGGAAAAGTAGCCGTTTCTCCTTACCCTATCAATATAGAACTATGCTATATACTTGTAATAGCATAGTCTCCCTTGAGAAAAAATAAAAGTTTTTAATCTTTAAAAAGTAGCTTATAATACCAAACTTAACAGGGTTTTTTTCATAGTTTTCAGTCAGTTTAGTATAGTGTATTTAACATGTCAAATGACGAATAATGTAATTACAGATCGAATTTAGTGATTTTAATTAAATTTTAATTACACAACCCTTTATTTTGTAAAAAATAAGGGCTTTTCCTCAATAAGGCCTTTTTAACAACTTATTATGGGACAATCTTATTCCAATTATTAGCAACACTGTTTCAATGAACTGATCCCAAAATATATACCTTCTCCCACACCCCCATCTCTTTTATTTTACAGGAAATAAAGTCCAGGGGTCTGAGTAGAAATTTATGAAGGATCGAAAGATTTATGTACCAAGATAAATAGACACCAACTGACCAACATGGCAAGGCTGTTTTCTGTCACAGACATGACTCATTCCATTGTGTGCAACCATTTAGGCAACATACACAGAGGATATATACATTTTTATTTATATAAGCTTTGTTTTTTAGGATTTTAATTATGAAAGGGGACCGGAAAAAGAAAAGAATAATGTTCAAACACCGATGTAAGGGTTGACCAGGAGGGAAAAGGGACCTGGAAGTGAAAAGAGACAGTGAATATGTCAGAACAACTGTTGAAGGAAGCAGAATTACTCGATGTAGACCCAGTCATTGATAACGCCATGGCGTCTGCATCAACATCAACTGACCAGAAGCTGGACGTCATGATTTTGCGTCCTAGACTAAAACACCCCAAATACAAAAGTACTTGCAGTCGAAACACATGCAAGTTAAGGTGAGAATACATTCTAAAGCCTAGAAATATACTTTTAAACTGGTTTTTGACTTGACTCTAGCATATTTAGAGAAATATAAGAACAAACCCCTTACATTTTGTTATGGAATTTGCTTATCTAAGACTCACACAATGGCAAATTTCCGACATAGGGAAGGGGGTCTTTGTGGAAATGTGTTATGCGTGCAGATGAAGATAAGCATACACCAACTGATCAGGATCACCATTGCATCCACAGAAGCTGTCTAGTGGTTGAAAGTGAACAGTGTAGGTATTGATCAAACAGCACTAATAAGCCGTTCTAAGCTGATCATAACTATCATAAAATGGACAAATATGTTATTAACTCGTGTTTTGTCAATATGAAGGAAAGTGAAAATGCATTAATTCTCCTATAGTACTGTCAAAGGGAGAAAACTCTTGCATACTTATGCAAACATAGCTAATATTTTCTCTTCAAGATATTTTTTGGCGGGTAGTTGTTTTCGCTTAACTGATTTCACAACCATACACTTTCAGAGTAAACAAAAACCTGCAGAAAATACAGCATACTACATTGCATGCATGTGACAGTTTTACTTTGAGAGAAACAAAACATTGCAGAGTATTAGCAATTCCTCCTTTTCCCACAATTTCCTTAAATGTGCATGTTGCAGAGGTGTTTTCGTGGGAGAACCGGTCCAAATTCTGAATTTGAAATGTTTTTCTATACCCAATTTCAGCCTGGAGCATGACTGCTATAACGTTTTTCACGTGGCAAAGCTGTTGGAAATGTTCGACACAGTCTATTCGGAGCATAGATGCAGCTTTCACAACTGTTGAGGTAGTCTTAAATTCGACAACACAAAGGAAGAGAGAAGAGGTCTGATTTGACGGGAGAGGATAACCTGTGTGGCAAAATAAGGCCGACATGTCCATACGTCTGCAATAATTGAGAAAAATAAAGCGATGGCAAGGACGACCAGAAAATGAAATTCCTGTGCAGATAGACAATAACAACCTATACTCGGGTGTGGGCAAACCTCCTTTTCAGCCGGCAACCCAGTGCACTGTGACCGTGGCTGAAAATATAACCCCAAGTAAGCAAATCGTGTCAGTGGAGGCAGTTAACAAGGTACCAATTTCTTCTTTTCAAATGATGTTTCTTAAACCAGACTCGAGTTAATTCTTTCAATATTCCAGATATTAAAAAGGTGTGTTTGAACTGTTATCTTTTTCTTCCTTTAAGTTTACATAATTTGCAATTATACAAATGTGTTGTTACTGTCCTCAAAAGTGCAACAGGAAACAAGCTTTTCCTCACTCAGACCAGGTACAGTCCCACAGCATTTTCAGAACTTTGATTAATTATAAATAGTAAATGCACAAAGATTATTAGCAATGTTTTACATTGGAAAATATCGGAAAGTAATAAAAACTTTAACTATTAAATATTTAACTAACATTCACAAGACACAATCTGTCTTTTTAAAGCCATATTTATATAAACTTCTACGGTCCTACCTGACAGAGAGGAAAACATTGTCATGCCCACACATGTGTCCATAATTGAAAGAAATTATGTCACATTTTGGGCGTGAGCAAAACCAATGAAATAAAATGTTTTTATTTAACAGGCTGAATTTCTAGCATATTCATTGTTTTGTCTTATCCAAAATTAGTTTTTTGATCATTCTCTAACTTTCAAATTGTTAACGTTGTACAAAATTTTAAAGGTAATGTGGTTGTGAAATAAATTGTATGAATTTCAATAAGTTCAAGGACAGATTGTTGGGATACCACAGCTCTTATCCCTTTGCCACATACAACTCTTCTGCAGCAGACGACTTTGAAAACACACCCGAAATTGTTTGGAAACTCCCTTTAAATGAAAGTACAATAATTGGATAGATTTAAATGCATGGTAAGAAAAGGGGAAATGGCTCGTTTTGAGCAATTTCTTATTTTGTCACCATGTTTTCAAAATACCTTCTGCTGCAGAGGCGTTAGAAAGCGTCTATATGAGGGAAAGGGTTATTTGGCTGAAACCTATGTTGCAACCAACCCAATAGGGCGTGTTTAACCCTTTACCTTATGTAACTCATCAATTCAAATGCATGTACAGAAGAAAACTTATCAAAATATTATGGAAAAGAAGACATTTCTTAAAGTAGTTTTTCCACATTGAATCTATACTTATCTCTGTTTCATAATATTATCATATACTTCGAATTTTCAAATTTTTCTAAATTGAACCAATTTCTAATTTAACTTGATGTAGATCGAAGCTATCTTCCCAAATCTGGTTCTATGATGGAGAGGACGAGAGGGTATCATAAAGTTCGGAAAATTCCCCCATGAACCTTCCCCATACATACCACAAATATTTCGTTAACAGATATTGGAGATTGAGTACTGTGGTACCCATAAGTGGTACCTATAAATCTAGTTATTCTCATGAACTTGTAGTCACAATTGTGTAAGTACACCTATATATATATATATATATAATACTGCACAACATAACCCTGATAAAATAGTGAGAAATTGATATTTGTCTAATGATTTATATGTAACCATTTCCAGATGTTATGATCCCCAAGTTGCGGCATGAAGGTCATGTTTGAGTGCACTTGGGCAAGGCACATTTCCTAGCCTAGTACTGGTTTGTTTACCCAGAGAAAATAAATAAGTGAACTGCCGCCGTGATATAACTGAAATAATGTTGAAAATGGTGTAAAACCCCAAAAAAACAAAACATGTTATGATAAGGCCTGTACATGTGTTAAATTTATTGTGCAAAGGGTTAATGGTAAACACAAAATCCCACTTTTGAGTCATACTATAAATGGGTGGGACTTACGCAATCATAGGACTTCTAAAAATAGGTACATACATGTTTATAAAAATAAAGTATTTACCGTGTTTAAATTATTATCTCCTTGCACATGTATTGGGTATCACAATAGGACGTGATTATTCCTGCGGGATTTTTAATACATCTGAAATTATTTTATTTTATGGTATAAATTATATTTTGCAAATTTAACCACAACATTAATCTATATTCTTAAAATGGTATGTAACCTTTTCATTTAAATTAAGACAACATTATATGTTGATGTCTTTGAACCTGGTGACGTTTTTAAACGTCATGAGATTAAGGAGAAATGAAACACAATTCTTACAACTCTGTATGGAAATTATAGACTTTTCCAGGAGTTACATTTTCTTATTCAGTCAATGATGAAGGTTGTATAACATTGATCAGATTATAATTAGTGGAATATGGCTTTTCATATGGTTTTGTATAATCTTGGTATTTGGCCATTTTCAACATTATTTCAGTTATAGGCTATAATGGCAACATTTCACTAATTTATGATAACTGGGTAAACATGGGAACCAGTGTAACTAGCTAGGCTAGCAAATGTGCTACCATGACCACCGCACAGTGACTGGGCCTTACACATATATGTATGTTAATTATAGCATATCAAAAAAGTATTGTAGAATTTGTTTGCTTGGTAGCAGGTTATTTTTTGGGTCATCTTTATAGCCGGTAATCGGTCATGTTCCCAATGGCAAAAAGTATGTTTTTTCCCAATTTTTCAATTTTTCAATAAATATGAGTCGATAGTGTTACAGAATGACGCAACAGTACATTTTACCGCTACGTTTCTAGTTTCGGCATTTGTTAGAGGAAGTTCCGCAACTTGTGATGTGTAAAATATACATTCACCGTCTTCAGAACCTTCTAAATCATATTATTGCAAGGGTAATCTCGACAAACCATCAAACCATCAACTTTCCCATGCTTTTTGGTACTTTTGTATTCTATGTCATATTGAAATCCTGAAATCCGGACAAGAATAACGCATATCTTTACATACGTGCAGCTGCTGTAACTGGTATGCTCTTATTCGGATTGAAAATAGATAGAAGTGGTTGGCAATATGTGATAAGAGTAAATTTTCTACCGTTCTGATATGGATAGAATTTCTTCACTCCCCAATAAATTGCAAGTGACTCATGATCTATTTGTGCGTAGCGTTGTTCTGATTGTGTCAACGACCTTGATGCGTAAGCGATTGGTTTTTCCTCACCGTTTTCCATGACATGCGATAATATTACAGAAATACCATATAAACTTGCATCATTGGCTAGCTTTACAGGCAATTTTGGATTCTAATGCGCCATCACAGGCTCTGATGTTAACAGTTGCTTTGACTTTTAAAAGGCATTTTCGCATTTGCCAGACGGTTCAACTTTCTGTTTTTCTCAAGAAGCTCATTCAAAGGTTTAATCACAGTTTAAAGATTGTTCAAAAACCTATGATTATAATTGATAAGACTAAGATAAGCACGTAATGTTGAACCATGGTGTGGCCTTGGTCTATTCTGTACAGCATCAACCTCTTCGTTGCTCTTCCATAAGCCATGCTTGTCAATTTCATGACCACAGTATGAAATTCGGTCTTGGAAAAATGCACAATTATCTCTATTCAATCTTAAACCATACTCATCTAGCCTTGACAAAACAATATCTAATGTTTCTAAATGATTGTCATCAATCTCACTTGTAATAACCATATCATCTAAAATACACTGTACACCATTAATTCCCTGAAGAATTTGTTCAATTGTTCTCTGCCAAATAGCAGGAGCGGATGATACACCATACACTAATCTTTCTAAGAAGTACAATCCCTTATGTGTATTGATAGTTAGCACTTTGTTACTGTTATCGTCCATTTCTAGGTGTAAATATGCTTGTCTCAAGTCCAATTTCGTGAACTTCTGTCCTTGTGATAGGTTTGCGAATATGTCTTCTACCCTAGGTAGTGGGTACTTATCAACGTCCAACTTTTTGTTTACCGTTACTTTGAAGGCTCCACAGATTCGGACCTTTCCATTTGGTGGCACGACGGGTACAACAGGGGTTGCCCAATCTCTTTTGTTGACCTTTCTTATGATGCCCTGGCTCTCTAGAATTTCCAATTCTCGCTATATTTTCGGTTTTAGAGCGTATGGTACTGGTCAGGCTTTCAAGAATTTCGGTTAAGCTTCTTGCTTAAATGTAAGGGAGCCCTTAATACCCTTAACTTTACCAATACCGTCACTAAATACGGACCCGTATTTCATAAAACATTTTTCAATTCGTCTGTTGTACTCACATTCTTCACGTACATAATGTTATTCCAGTCGAAGCTTATCTCAGCAAGCCAATCTCTTCCAGACAATGTAAAACCATTTCCACTAACAACATGTAGGCATAAACGTTTCTTTTGACCTTTGTAATGAACGTATACATCCGTTTCTCTTCTTATGAAGTTATCTCATCTCAACGTCTTAAGTGTAGGTTTTGGGGTTTCAAGCTTTCAACGATGATAAATTAATTAAAAAACAGATCTATGAGAATAAACATATATATTAGTTATGTCAGAAAGCCAAGCTTTGGGCTCTGAGAATAATGTTCAAGTTTTAATTTAGACCAGGTTGTACCTCTGTGCAGTCTTATCTGGAAACCAATTACTTATCTATTTTAGCTTAAATCTCATTTTAATCACACTCCATGTCCTTGAGATACAACCAGTTCTTACGCCATTTGTGCAGAAAGTCCCAGTCTTCACCGCTTCGAATTAAGTAAATATTTGGGGGATTTTCTATGCACCGCATTTGACATTTGTTAGGCCAATATTTGGGCAGAGTTGCTTCTATGATTTTTTTTTTTCAAAGGGGCCAACTCCCGATTTATGTTCGGAAAAAAGGAGCCATTAAGGCCGTTTTCAACACGTTTTCAGTCATATCACGGCGACCAGTTCACTTACTCATGCATTTTCTGGTTTTCCCACTCCAGTACGCCGCACAACAGGCTGCTTTTCCACTTAGACTGTTAAACAGACCATTGGTGATAGACGAATGACGCAGGTCACAATGACTTGTGTCAAACGTCAGAATTAATGTTGGTCGAGCTGGGATTCAAACTCACAACCCCTGGATTGACAGCCCGCTTCGCTACCGGAGCTCGGCCATTTATATATGATAAAAGGTCAAATTAGTGACAATGTGCACACAGGAAAAGTCATGCCCATATAAATCCGTTTCGGCTCTTGAATTCACTGGGGACGTTTCATCTTGGGTTCGCTTAGTCTGAAAAGATGTTAGTTTTAACTAAATAGCCATTATTCAGAAATATTCCGTCCACATTGCAATGTGTTTCACCACTAAAAAAATGGAGTGGATGTCATGCAGCAGAAACGTAAGATATTGCGTCATAAAATGTGTCAACAATCTGCACTTGAGGACTTCCAAGAACACTTCTAAAAATAGATTTACTTTTTTTTCTTATAAATGTGCGGTTTTAGGTGTCGCATGAATTATGAATGGGATATAATGGCGGTAGCGATTCCGAAATTTTAACTAGGTGCTCCTGTGTGATCAAGAACAGAATATTACCCTATGCATAAATTTAGACAGATACAGGATCACGTCCCTGTGATTCAACTCTGTGTTGGTGTACTTGGATAGAGACATAAATATACATGTCTCTGATTTGGGTCACAGGGTGTTTCGTGTAACCGCTATGTTCAGCCAATTATTGCATTGATCTTTGACAGTTCGAAGGAGTTTTTGTCAGAAGGACATATCGTTGGACATTCCATTTTCGTGAGCCTCCCTTTTTCGTGACGTCACTATTTTCGGGCTTATATCACGTGACTTTGTCCTTGCAGCCGATTTGGAACTGTAACATTATTTCCCAATGGCCAAAGTATTTGCTGACATATCTCAACAATAAAATGCATCTTAAACACTTTTATTACTTGTTGTCATGGGAGGAATAGCCAAAATACCCTTATTTTTATATACCAAATTTAAAGAACAGTTTAAACCCCCAAAAAGTGGAAAAATCGGACATGAAAATTTACCGTAAAAAGGGTCTTTTGTTGTTTACAAAATGGCGGCTAGGGTCATGTGATTTGTTTGACCTAGTTAGGGAAATGCAATTTTTCATTGGATTTCACATTCCTAAAGGTGCTTACGCATAGAGATGTAAAATAACTAAAATATTTTAAATAATATCCCATTAGAAATATGGCAATTTTGAAATCTGTATTGATCTTTGTGATGATATAACTATAGGATGCTTACAGGGTACCAAATATCCATGCAAACCCTTTAGGTTGACACAGGTGGATAAAAAATGAGAAAGGAAAATAAACTTAACGAAGATTCAAAGTTGAGTAATTAAAAAAAAAAAAAGGTTCATATTTAAATCAAGGATAATTTCAAATTAATTGGTTTAAACTATATAAAATGTTTAATTGCTTCAGTTTTTTTGGTTTTCAATATGTTACGACCTATTGCCCCTTTTAAACAATTTTTTTTGTGTGTGTTGCCTTTATGGAAACTGCAAAGTGCCAAAATAATGACGTCACGAAAATAGAATAACAATTTTGGCTTCGGACTTGTTGAACACATGTGTATTCAAGATTATTTTTTTTGTGAATTTTTAGTTTTCAAAGGAATTTTTGCCCGAAACTTATAGAAAATAAATAAATCTTTCAGATAAGACATGAAATTTCGTATCATTCACTAAGCCTTCTGCATATTTTGTCTTTGAAGCCTTACACTCACGAATTACGGATGCTCGAGGATACGACTTCAGCGAAGTCTGCGTAGCATTGAGGGTGAAACAAATTTACCCTTAAGAGCATCTTAGTCAGACAGTGAAACCAAAATAGTCCATCGACAGAACATACGTCAATGAATAAAACCCATCGCTGATTCTCAGATTCACACTACAGCTTGATTTTATACCAACGCCAAAATAAAATTTATGTTATTCAATGGGAAACGAGAGCGATAACAATTCTTACCAGGGCCATAGTAAAATTTTGCACCCAAATTTTTTCCATACTGATTATAGGAAATTTCTTATAATAAAGGTAATACCTAAGAACGAGCTGTGCTCGTTATAACACGAAAGTGCCAAATTACACAGCTGACATAATGCCGGCATTATGTCAGCTGTGTAATTTGGCAATTTCGTGTTATTAAAGGGTTTAATGTATGTTTTGGTACAGTTATAAGAGTATAACACGAAATTGCCTAATTACTCAGCAAATAATGCCCGAAGGGCATTATGTCAGCTGTGTAATTTGGCTATTTCGTGTTATACTCTTATAACTGTACCAAAACATACATTAAACCCTTATAATTGCAGTTTAAGAAAAAAACCAGCTATTTTTCATCGAAAGAATTGTTTGAAAAGGGACATATAAATTGAAAATTGGGATCTCTTTGTTATGTTCTTTACGCCGATAACATAATTTAATACTAGGAAAATTACCTAATACTAGGAAAATGACGTCACGTTAACGTTTTGACGTCATACGTTAGTCGCTTTGGCGCCAAAACCCGTAAATTTCATCTAGAAATATTGTAAACGTTAAGTACATTTTTATCGAAATACGCCTCATAAGTCACTTTATGTGATAGATATAATATCTCATGAGTGTTATTTATTATTACTTTTAAAAAATTAAGCTGAATATGACCTCGGCATAATTATTTGTGGCATTGTTTACGGTTAACTGTCGAAATTAAAGGTATTTTCCGAAAGTAGTTCCGTGAACTGGTCATGTGATCAATTGCAGTTATTGGAAAATAAACGCAATTCCTTTTAGTCACGTGATCGGTTTTGAACCAATCAAAACGAGCGATTCACCGTGCTTTTGAAGCAACTGCAATTATTTGGTAGTGAATTTAAGTTTATTGTTTTGGTTGTGCATGTGTGTGATTATTAACATACAAAACAATGTTGACAAATACTTGAACAAGTTAGCATAATCTATATAATCTAATGTGTTCTTGCTAATAGACTAATTCGAATTGAAGATGAGAACATGGCGCAGATGTTATAAGTTAGTTTAAACTTGTTTATATGACATCGATTGCGAAATAATCGTGGCAGTGGTTGAGTGCGAAATAATCATGGCAGTGGTTGAGTGTTGAGTGTTGAGTGGCAGTGGTTGAGTGTTGTCCTCGCAAACGTGATCGCCAAGGAGGGGAGCCATTACCTCCCTTAAAGTATTTGGGATGACCCGAGAGTGGATCGATCCATGGACCCCCGCTACAAAGGCGGACCCTAACCACTTCACAACATTTTGACAAAAAAGAGTGCCATTGAATAAGTATTTTGGATGTTTGTATGTTTTGACATATTGTCAGATGTTGTTCATATGTATGAGGGGAAATTCAAGGATAAGAAACCTTTTCTGCTGAACGTTTTCTTTTTCCATCAATATTCAGTGGACCCGCGATAACTTGAACACGGGTAAATTCGTTTAACTCGAACCATTTCCTGGAATGGATCTGTTTTTGGAAACAATTAAGCAGCAGTTTTAATTGTTCATACAAGCAACCAGAACTGCTGCTGTGCTTTTTTCAATGTATCATTGTTTGTCACTTGCTCGCTTTACATAATAAAAACTTAAGTATAAATGGATTAGGAAGCTGACAAAACATAGAGTTATTTAGCATATCTAAATTGATCCCTCGAACACGTCGATAACTTGAAGTCTTTAATTGGCCCTTTTCACGTTCGAGTTATCGTGAGTCCACTATATTACTTTACACGCCATGCACAACGTCTGATAATATTTGCGAACATTGGTTCAGTCTAATTTGTGTCTACATGGTTTGTTACTCATTTACTGAGTACCCGTAATTACGTGAACACTTGTAAAACATCCAGACCTGACTCTGATCCAGTTGTTCTCAATCTGTCTAGGTTAACGTAGCAAGTAATGATGGTAATAAACAACACAATTAACAAAATACATAATTTACAAGACCGTGTTTTGTAAAAATAATTAGGATGATTTAATTCAAGTTATATATTCCTTGCACATTACTCGTTGCCACCTGTACTTTAAGAATATTCTATTTTTATATGGTTAAACCTTTATATAGACATTACCGTGTACATGCCCTAGAATAAGAAAACCAAAATATAGTCATCTCGACCTATCCTACTTATATATTACGCGATAAATATGGCCCTATGCATAAATCTAAACACAGTGAGGACGATAGGATACAAAGATATAGGTATTTATAGTTAAATATTAAATGAAATTGTGTTAAATAATTCAAAAGCCACGTATTTAGTACTCTGAATGTATTCATAGCGTTTTTATGTGAATTATTTTAACCCTTTCCCACATACAACAAATCTGAAGCAGACGACTTCGAAACTACATTGACAAAAACATGAACACTCTTCATAATTAAGGGTTTTATTATTTAAAAAAGTTTTGAGCAATTTCTCCTTCTGTCACAGTGTTTTCAAAAGTCGTCTGCAGCAGAGGTGTCAGAAAACGTCTTTATGTTGGAGAGGGTTAAAAAACACTACTCCGGCAGTATTCACAGATTACATGTTTGCAGGCTGACTTTGATCTAATTTATTCTTGCCTATAGATCAACGAGAGTTGAAGATGGGAAGACGACGCAGATAAGTTAGTTTAAACTTTGTTTGTATGTCTTTATGTGAGAAAGGGTTAACATTACCGGGTTGTGACTGATACGGATCCCTTCATATCTGTTTTGGGTTATAATTTATGATTCGTGTTTGGTCAATGTTTATTGTTAACATATGACTGATAAGGCGTGGTTATTAAGACCGCAAACCTGTATTTTTAAAAAGTAGATTGATTGACTGGGTTTTAAGTTTTAACCAAGTACCCATGTAACTTTTCCACAAAACTGCTAGCCTATTGGTGGAAGACGAGTGTCTCTTGTCGCATTGATTTTTGTCAAACGTCAGGTAGAATGTTGGCCTAGATTGGGTTCGTACTCACAATCCATTGGTTGACAGCCGGCACTACCGATTGAGCTACAATGGCTCGGCCCAAATAATAGATATGCAGATAACCGTATGAAGCCACAATCTGCCGTATAAAAATATCCGGAGAAAAGAAGCTGTATGACTTAAACACATATGGTTCATCGTCAAACTATGTAGAATATACACGTGCATACGAACAAAATAAACATACAATTTAACAAAATACTAAGGTGATTTAAATACGGTACTTCCATAGAATGCCGAAATAATGTTTTAATTAAAGAAATATCTATATGCAGAATTCGGATAAAAAGTTAAGTGCTATGTTTTCCTTACATATTAAACAATTTTCTGCTGCAAAGGGAACCAACAAGTCGCCTATCGGAAATGTCAAAACTAAATAAGAAATAAATATACACCAATATTGATCAACCTGCACATATATGCAGTCAAATCTTGGTCTTCGTTGTTCATTACTAAATACACTTACACTTGTAAACAAGTAACATGATTACTTCCCAGACCAAACCCAGTCCCAGTTCCAGATTTTAACCGATTTGATTTGTTTGTTTGGCTGGTGTTTTATGCCGCTTTCAACACTATTTCAGTCATACCACGGCCTTTCTAGGGTAAACTACCAGTTATACCACGGCCTTTCTAGGGTAAACTACCAGTCATACCACGGCCTTTCTAGGGTAAACTACCAGTCATACCACGGCCTTTCTAGGGTAAACTACCAGTCATACCACGGCCTTTCTAGGGTAAACTACCAGTTATACCACGGCCTTTCTAGGGTAAACTACCAGTCATACCACGGCCTTTCTAGGGTAAACTACCAGTTATACCACGGCCTTTCTAGGGTAAACTACCAGTTATACCACGGCCTTTCTAGGGTAAACTACCAGTTATACCACGGCCTTTCTAGGGTAAACTACCAGTCATACCACGGCCTTTCTAGGGTAAACTACCAGTTATACCACGGCCTTTCTAGGGTAAACTACCAGTCATACCACGGCCTTTCTAGGGTAAACTACCAGTCATACCACGGCCTTTCTAGGGTAAACTACCAGTTATACCACGGCCTTTCTAGGGTAAACTACCAGTCATACCACGGCCTTTCTAGGGTAAACTACCAGTTATACCACGGCCTTTCTAGGGTAAACTACCAGTCATACCACGGCCTTTCTAGGGTAAACTACCAGTCATACCACGGCCTTTCTAGGGTAAACTACCAGTCATACCACGGCCTTTCTAGGGTAAACTACCAGTCATACCACGGCCTTTCTAGGGTAAACTACCAGTTATACCACGGCCTTTCTAGGGTAAACTACCAGTTATACCACGGCCTTTCTAGGGTAAACTACCAGTCATACCACGGCCTTTCTAGGGTAAACTACCAGTCATACCACGGCCTTTCTAGGGTAAACTACCAGTCATACCACGGCCTTTCTAGGGTAAACTACCAGTCATACCACGGCCTTTCTAGGGTAAACTACCAGTCATACCACGGCCTTTCTAGGGTAAACTACCAGTCATACCACGGCCTTTCTAGGGTAAACTACCAGTCATACCACGGCCTTTCTAGGGTAAACTACCAGTCATACCACGGCCTTTCTAGGGTAAACTACCAGTCATACCACGGCCTTTCTAGGGTAAACTACCAGTCATACCACGGCCTTTCTAGGGTAAACTACCAGTCATACCACGGCCTTTCTAGGGTAAACTACCAGTCATACCACGGCCTTTCTAGGGTAAACTACCAGTCATACCACGGCCTTTC
>JASEVX010000005.1:62933478-62935758 GCA_031761405.1 Serripes groenlandicus | reverse complement strand
TTTCTCTTTCTTTCAGTGCCTGACCAATGAATAATTTAAACTAAGTAGGGGATTTTTGTCCTGTAGGGGATATTGACATGTAGGGGATTTTGTCTGTAAGGGATTTTTTTACATTTTCTTGAAAATGTACTTAGGGGATTTTGTCTGTAGGGGATTTTGACCCAATAATACATGTCATCCGCGTTTTACGATCAAGAACATTTGAAAACCATAATTTCATCTAGACGCTTTCATATATAAAAAATAAAGCGGTTATGATATAGAGATTAAAAACATTCGTTTAGCAAGCTATTAGTAGGACATTTTGGCATATCCAAATGCAGTATTTCGACCGAACAAAAGCAACCAGTTTAAATTGAATAATGCCTGCTTCAAACCAGAGATATTTAACAACAGTTCACGATCTGAGCAGAATTGGAGACTGTTATTTGTAGAGAAATTTGAGAATGAGTACAGAACCTTCCATCACTAAATATGAAACTTTTTCATAGAAATAAACATTTAATTTTTTGATAATCAGTTTTTCTGCATGTACAATAAAAACAAACATGTATTCAAGTTTCAGACCAATACCTAAACATGCCATATACATTACATAAATATTGATACTGTTACTAGTATGCTATAAGATAATTCTCGAAATTTACAAAAATCAGTCAAATTGAAATGTCTATAACTTCATTTATTATATGCCTGTACATTTTCCGTTGGAAATACATGCAGATTGACATGCGCAAATACACCACGACGGATTGAAATTCCGTATCTACATGCGGTGTAAATACAATATTGTGACGTCGGACAGTGCGCGGACTACTTTCAGCGAGGTTCCCGTTTTTAATCTGCGCTACGTAGTAAAATATGCAGACCACACGTACTATTTAGGAAAGTTGTTTCTATTGTATGTATCGAAAACCTAGCGTCAAATGTATTAAAACCCGCAATTGAAGATTATGTTGTTATTTTCTCCCACAAAACAATGGAGATTTAGTTTGATAATGTATTAGGTGGGACCTACGTATTAGCATACTTTCTAGGGGCTTGGCCTAAGTATTGTAGTAAATATTCATCCGCCATTCATCTTTTCATTTCAAGATTACAAAATTGTTTCCCCAATAAAAAATACATTGAATCTGTATATTTGTTAGTTTTTCGCTCTTCATAGATCGTAGGTATATAATAAAAGGAATATTACGTTGCGGGAGCGATAAATGTGTTCGTATTGCACGACTCGTGGCGTGGGAAAATCCATATCTTACTCGACCTTTGGTCTCGTAAAATATCGATTTTTCCACGCTTACTTGTAGTGCAATACAAACCCTTTCTGCTAATTTTAGTGAATCCTTCCACGTTTGTTGTCATCCTCGGTACCCAGGCTATCATGAAATATATCATACCCTGGGCAAATTGGCTTGTACACATCTCGTACTCATGAATAATTTATCAGGTGAAATGCAGCCTTTTTGATTGGCCGCATGACACAAACCTTTCGCGATACTAAAATTACAGTGTAGTTACGGAGGAAATCGTGGTGCACGCTTTACGAAGTTTCGCTAGCCATTTGCCAGGGTATCATATATTTTATGAATAGCCTGGGTACCGAGGATGGTTTGTTGTATGTGGGGATAAAAGGTTTATTGGCTTTAAGTAAACAAAAACTTAAACCATCTTAGAGTTTCTAATGTCGTTGAGTCTTTCCCTTTTATTATTTTGCAAAAGACGCAGTATATGCGTTATAGTACGGCAGCTCTAAAGGGACACACACGATTTTTTTTGTATCTCGTGCGCACGAGATAGTATCTCGTTCGCACGACCTTAGTATCTTGTGCGCACGAGATAGTATCTCGCTCGCACGACTTAGTATATTGTGCGCACGAGATAGTATCTCGCTCGCACGACTTAGTATCTCTTGCGCACGATATAGTATCTCGTTCGCACGAGATAGTATCTCTATTTCTTTTTTATCTCGTGCGCGTGTATAATCCCTGTATGTATGTTAACACTCTCAATGACATCAGACCAAACTTCTCCGATCGTTTGCTACTGCAGCAAGGTTAACCCTTTCCTCATATAGACGCTTTCTGACGCCTCTGCAGCTAACGGCTTTTTGAAAACAATAGTGACAAAAGAAGAAATTGCACAAAACGTGCAATTTTCTCCTTTTGCCACAATGTTTTCCACTTTTTGTCATAGGTTATCCATTCAATTATGGAGATTTTTACTTTTTGACAAAATACGTTTAAAGTCGTCTGCTGCAGAAGTTGCCGTATGAGGGAAAAT